>CM040922.1:9521880-9648589 GCA_023029165.1 Gobiocypris rarus
CGAAAGTAACTAGTAACTAACTACTTGAGTAGTTTTTTCATCCAATACTTTTTTACTCTTACTTAAGTAACTATTATGATTGTTATTTTTACTTGAGTAATATTTCCGTAAGTACTTGTACTTTTACTTGAGTACAGATTTTGCTACTCTACCCACCTCTGCAGGTATATGGTCCTTCTAAATAAATTAGCATATTGTGATAAAAGTTCATTATTTTCCATAATGTAATGATAAAAATAAACTTTCATATATTTTAGATTCATTGCACACCAACTGAAATATTTCAGGTCTTTAGATCTCAAAAAATTAGCATATTTCATCTGACCAATAAAAGAAAAGTGTTTTTAATACAAAAAAAGTAAAACTTCAAATAATTATGTTCAGTTATGCACTCAATACTTGGTCGGGAATCCTTTTGCAGAAATGACTGCTTCAATGCTGAGGTGTTATTGAGGCCCAGGATGCTTCGATAGCGGCCTTAAGCTCATCCAGAGTGTTGGGTCTTGCGTCTCTCAACTTTCTCTTCACAATATCCTACAGATTCTCTATGGGGTTCAGGTCAGGAGAGTTGGCAGGCCAATTGAGCACAGTAACACCATGGTCAGTAAACCATTTACCAGTGGTTTTGGCACTGTGAGCAGGTGCCAGGTCATGCTGAAAAACGAAATCTTCATCTCCATAAAGCTTTTCAGCAGATGGAAGCATGAAGTGCTCCAAAATCTCCTGATAGCTAGCTGCATTGACCCTGCCCTTGATAAAACACAGTGGACCAACACCAGCAGCTGACATGGCACCCCAGACCATCACTGACTGTGGGTACTTGACACTGGACTTCAGGGATTTTGGCATTTCCTTCTCCCCAGTCTTCCTCCAGACTCTGGCACGTTGATTTCGAATGACATGCAAAATTTGAGCGACAGTCCAGTGCTGCTTCTCTTTAGCCCAGGTCAGGCGCTTCTGCCGCTGTTTCTGGTTCAAAAGTGGCTTGACCCGGGGAATGCGGCACCTGTAGCCCATTTCCTGCACACGCCTGTGCACGGTGGCTCTGGATGTTTCTACTCCAGACTCAGTCCACTGCTTCCGCAGGTCCCCCAAGGTCTGGAATCGGTCCTTCTCTACAATCTTCCTCATGGTCCGGTCACCTCTTCTCGTTGTGCAGTGTTTTTTGCCACACTTTTTCCTTCCCACAGACTTCCCACTGAGGTGCCTTGATACAGCACTCTGGGAACAGCCTATTCGTTCAGAAATGTCTTTCTGTGTCTTACCCTCTCGCTTGAGGGTGTCAATGATGGCCTTCTGGACAGCAGTCAGGTCAGCAGTCTTACCCATGATTGCAGTTTTGAGTAATGAACCAGGCTGGGAGTTTTTAAAAGCCTCAGGAATCTTTTGCAGGTGTTTAGAGTTAATTAGTTGATTCAGATGATTAGGTTAATAGCTCGTTTAGAGAACCTTTTCATGATATGGGAATTTTTGAATGAGCTGTATGCCAAAATCATCAGTATTAAAACAATAAAAGACCTGAAATATTTCAGTTGGTGTGCAATGAATCTAAAATATATTAAAGTTAAATTTTTATCATTACATTATGGAAAATAATGAACTTTTATCACAATATGCTAATTTTTTGAGAAGGACCTGTATATAATATGGTATTTATTATAATGGGTTTATGTGTAAATTGTTTTAAGTTCATTTAAATTATAAGTTGTTATTTTTAAGCCCAATAAATGCTGAAATTGATAGCTTTCAAGTATACTGTAATGTTGAATGTCTATCATTAATGTTTAAAAAAATAAAGTATTATTATCAGTGATACTGACCTTCATTTATAAAAAGATGCCATTACAAGGTTGATGCCATTACATCTTGTTTCTACATTAATTTGGAGAGTAACTGTGAAATTATTAAAAATATTAAAAATGTTGGTGTTTTTAATTGCGATTAATCAAATGTGTGATTAATTTGTAATTAAAAAAAAAAATCGATTGACAGCACTAACATATAATATAATATAATACATAGTTGTGGTAGTTTCATGACTATCATAGCATTCAATTTCTTCTAACATGCTAAAAATTAATTATACAATTTATTACATTTAAGTGTAAAAAAGGTTATACAAAGGAAAGGTCAGGTCAAGTAGAAAATGACTGTTAAGATGACAACTGTATGTTTCAAAGAAATCAAAGTTGATTGAGTAAAAAGAGAGTAAAAAATAGAACTAGATAGAGATTATGTATCAGGTACAAATAAAAAGAAAACTGACATTTTTCGGTGCAGAGAGACCTTCAATGTCTATAAAACGGTCGATGAAAAAGGTCAACAGGTGCATCATCATCCATCTTGGTTAACTGAATAAAAGGACGAATGATAGAAGAATGAAGGAAAAATGAATTGATAGTAGACATAGGGTACCTGAAAGATGAGTGAGGCTTATCTGGATGGTAAAATGAGGATGATTTTGTACTTTAGAGTAAGACAGCGCCTGTCATCAAATTATAGCACACATTAAGTTCAGGATGGTCCATACAATTTGTCTTTTCCAATGTAAATTTAATTTAGAGACAATGTTGATCTAATCTCTGCTTAGTACAGCATGACAGAGCAATAATGAAACAATCAAATAAAGAAAGGAACTTGAAAAGAAATGACGGCACTTTATAAACGGTGTTCTTCCTTATCTAACCACATAATTGTAGGTTATGACAGACATTCATATAAACTGTTTTCTTTAGAAACTGAATGCCAAAAAGACTGCACACCATCAGAATTCCTACCTCTAGACCCAGAGATAATCACACATAATTAGAGAAAATTTCTGTTTACAAGCTAATTCTATCACACTAGAAAAATGTAGGTCACCTCTCTCAACACACCCTCACACAGTTGTTCCTGTGAAAAGCTGAGAGGCCTGCGAAAGGAAGAAGCGGTTTACTTCGATCATCACATGTGTCCTCAGCTCTGAGGAGCCGACGACAGGAGTTCTGTGAGCAGCCTGCGGTCCTCGAGTAATATATGGTCTCTTAGGACCTGAAGCTCAAACATCAAGAACGTGTTGAGTTGCTGAAGTGTGATTTGTACTGGAAAATTTTGACTGCTGGGGTTTTTTTTGGTAATTTCTGCACCACTAGCGGCACCAAAATAACTCGAGTTAATATTTTTAAGTGCGTTGACCATGGAAAAGTTACCTACACAATGTGTGTTGTACGTGGTTGTTATGTGGTTGAAAGGGCGGTTGCGGTTGCTAGGGTCAGTGATGTCCTTAACACAAAAATGTGTTTACTAAAAACCAAATATCATTTCTGAGAAAAGAAGGAAGCTATACTGAATACTTTTTATGACTATTTAGGATTAAATAATAATGACCATACATTTATTTTAGTTTTTATTATATTTTTTAAAACCACCAGTGTTAGGACAATGCCAGTGGATAGCAAAAACACTCGATTGAGCTGAGAAATGTATTTGTTATATTATTTATTAAATTATACCAATTTAGTTTAACACTATAACTTTGGCAGTTCTACTAATGGATCTTTTTCATATTTCCATGATTCTCAAAAGCAGAAGTTATCGTAGTTTGGTGAACTTCTTTAGTGGTGAACGCAAACTACATCAAATATAATTTTAAGTTCCCATGTCCTCCAATAGCAAAAGGAAAAAAAATATTACAATTGGTTACATTTATGAGAAGATATTTAGGATCCCAATACATCGGTGACATGAACATGATCGACTGAAAGAGAACTCAAAGTATAGTGTTTGTTGTTATAGTTGTCATAAATATAATTATAAATATAATGTAATGTGAATAACTGTGGAAAAGCATCTACACATTCAGTGAACAGGGTTCATAATAATGATAGAACAAATAGAAAACAATAAAAAGAAATAAAACTATGTAAAATAACACAAACTTGTTATATTAATAATAATAATATATGACATAATATTAGAAATAAAATGCATAATTTATCGATCTGACTACACATTTTTAAATAAACATTTAAAAATAAAAACTAAATAAATACTAATAATAATCTGGTCTATGATAGTCTGGTCCGTAGATATCAGTAAGCAACACTTTTGAGTATTTCCAAAAAGGTTTTCAATATGGATGAAATAAAAATTTTGGCTGATACAGATAAATGATCATTCTTTATATTTGAAGACTGATAACCGATATAACTTCTGATATATATAAATCCACATTTTTATATAATTTTTAATAACCTGATTACAGAATCAAAAGTCTTACAATTAAATCCATGTCCCAAGTACATAATCATAATAGTATAGCCTATTTGACAAACTTACACTGCACGTTGCTCTTTAAAGGGTTACTTCAGCGATTAGCATTAAGCTTTGTATCAGTAGAAACCCGGGAGTATTTTCGAATGATCGTACTTTCCCCCCTCATATCCCCCTGAGACGAGAGAATTATGTATTTTATTTCTGGAAAAAAATTTGGCCAGAGGCTAAAGACTACCGCCAGCAGGAGGCGCTATTTCTGCATGTTTTCAACATCGCACTCACAGCACTCGGCTCGGGGAGCTGCGGGTATTCATGTAAACGGAACGGTGAAGAGCACAGTTAGTGTTTCAACTTTTCTAATGAATTCCTATGAATGTTAAGCTTCCAAAGACATGATCTGAAAATGCGCCAGACTGAACACGTGCTGTGAATGCAGCCGCGAATCCGAATCGGACTCCTGCTGCGTTTGTGCCGTGACACTCGATCGGCTCACTCACATTATATTGAACAGACACGTTCAGTTTTTAATTGTAGTTTCTCCAACTGAACTGATTTTATGAAAATGAACGCAGCGGGCAAGTGATCCAGTAAACCAGTAGCCGTGCCTATAGAGTGGCCTCTAGGGCAGCGAAGTGCATTCTGGGAGTTGTTGTCTTTCATCCCCATGAGACAAAAATACATTTTCTGTCTTTTCTCAGTCTAGAAGGCACCAAATTCAAAAATAATTGCCCATTTCTACTATATTAATGACCCAGTTTAAATACAGATTCATCTTCCTAGCGCTGAAGTACCCCTTTAACCGTATTTTCCTTTTTAAATTCCAATCATATCACAAAACCATCAGGGCAAACTGTGCACATCTGAAGTGACTAAGCTGAAGGAAATAATCCATTATTTATCGCCTTTAATATATTGTACAAATCTTCTTATAGGGGTGTGGCGAGGTGGACGAGCGAGAGACGTGGGAGGAGCGAGCGAGACCAGTGCGTGATTGAGAATGAGCTTCACCTGCGAGGCACACCGGTCTCCAGTCCTCTCATGATGGAGCTCGGAGGCATATAAGGACGAGAGAGGACCAGGCCTGGAATTTTACATGTTTTGTTTATTTACTTATTAAAGTCTTTTAAATGTTCGCTGGTTCCCGCATCCTTGTTCCCTGAATTAAGAACTGTATTATGAGGTTTGATACCAATATAGTGGCAGATATATTGTGCGTCCCTAGTTTTCAAATACTACTAACGTCCCAAACTCACACCAGACAGAACATGTCGGACAGAAAACAGTTTGAAGGCACCATGAACCCAACCTAAAATCAATGAGAAAAAGTATTTTATATTTAAGAAAAGTTCCTTTTGATATTAGATTGGGTCCATGGAGTCTGAGTGTAAAAAAGCCACGATGACACATGACACTAGCTCATCTATTACAGCCAATTCACCCCAATTCAATTTCTGAATCTCACTCAATTCGCCACACGTGGACATGCTGTTTTTGCCAAGACATGTTATCCAATTATCAAGTGGAGGTCGGTAGGCGAGTCAAAAATCACGCTTTCAGAACATCAAAGATGGTTTTTGTGACCTTGCCTTGTCAGGCTTCATAACCTCAGATGTTTCAAGTTCACTAGAAGGATTTTAACGGATGCATTTTGAGCTTATGGAGCTACAATGTCCCAAATCATTCCAATGCAGTTGCAACAAAAATAAAAAAATACTAAAAACAAACATACAGGCTCTTTTATCCAGCTGTTGAGGAGCTTTAACGAATACTCCATGGACTTACGCTTCACAGTGCTTTTGTGGGTGTTTTTACTGTCACAAATCAGGCGATAAAACAACAAGTGGTGCTGGAGAGCCCTTCCATGACTGCGCAGGACGGATAGAAAGGGATTTCAGTGATCATGTGGCAGCTGAGACCGTTGATTGAGACCGTACGGGCTGGTTAGCTGATTAAAAACGCCTGATCTCCACCACACAACCTCACAATGTGTAACTTCATTAATTACATGACTTTCCAGCACCACAGAGATGATATCGATCCAGTCAAATGCATTTACAGCAGGATGTTTTCACAGCCTCAGATGCTTCTCCCATTCAAAGCAGCTGTGGGATGGATGTATAACACCCTCATAATGGCGGTGTGTGACAACATTCTCTTTCAGTCATGTAGCAATTTAATTAGTAATCTTGACGACTGCCTGTCACGGGAAAGTAAACAGAGGACAAGAGGGAAAATGTGTTTATTAGACGGTTGGTTATATTTGAAAAAGTTCCCTCATTGTTCTTTCTGGACTTATTAAATCACTGTAGACACACACAGGGTGATTAGCAAATCAGAAAAGTAGAACACCAAAATGAAACAAATCTAGCGTAATATCTTTTCAAATCTGTTCCATTATGTGAACTTGGCCAATTTCCTCTGTCTTTTTTTTCTCTTTTACTCTACAGGATTTGTCAGGAGATGAACTCAACCATCTTTTCAATTTTCACTTGGGCTGGCCGTGAGAGCTGATATAATTATTTCTCAGGTCTTTTTTTTCCTAACAAAATTCTCTCATTGTTCAGCAGAAGGTCAAGTCCTTGTCTCTCTGCCGCCATCCGGGCACAGAGCGCTCTTAGGGCACGGCTCAGCGTCCCCCCGCTGCGGCGCTCGGAGGGCGAGCAGGTGCCCCTTTAATCTGCCAACTGCAGGCTCTTTAGTCATAATGGGTTTACAATAGTCATTTTGGAAGAAGAGACTATTGGAAGAGGGATGTCGCACATGTGACCTGATATCCATGAAGAATGAACCATCTGCTGCGCTTCAAGACAAGACCGAAGGAATGAGATACTGAAGAGATGGACACACAAGATGTCTGTCTAGGAAAGAAACCCGTCCTACTCAGTATTATACATTATTATTTGTCCTTTATGGACCTGCTCGGGTCACATTCGGGGTCGTATTTTAACCCAAAATCTCATATTTCTCATATTTTTAAAACTATGCATATTGTAGTATGTAATTATTTATTTTACACAACCTCCTACCTCCAATTTGTATAACCATAATATGAATTAAAATTACCAAAATGCAACTATTTATTCAAAGTAATAAATATAGTAGTAAATGTGAAATATTTACAGTAGTAAATAAGGTATTTTTTGTTGTACTACCTTTAATGTATATTTTGTAGGTCAAACATTTTGATGCATTATGGTAATGACAAAGGTTTTTTTGGGGATGTGCTTCATTGCCATGAAAATAAGGTCACTGAAAATACCCACTGAAATAATGTCACAATACAATACATATATATATATATATATATATATATATATATATATATATATATATATATATATATATATATATATATATATATTAGGGCTGTCAATATATTAACATTTTTAATGACAGCACCCATAAGTGACAGCACCACGATAAGTGTGCGATTAATTGCGATTAACCACACACTTATCGTAAAATTAAGCATACGCAATTTATCTCATTAAACATTTATTTTGTCATAATTTGCTATATCCAAACTAAACAATCAGATTGAAGGGTGATTCTCAAAAAGCTGC
This sequence comes from Gobiocypris rarus, assembly GCA_023029165.1. Taxonomy (NCBI): domain Eukaryota; kingdom Metazoa; phylum Chordata; class Actinopteri; order Cypriniformes; family Gobionidae; genus Gobiocypris; species Gobiocypris rarus. The sequence goes on from CM040922.1 coordinate 9,529,698, forward strand.
GAACAAAATCACATGGAGACACCAAAGAAACTGGAAGACATATAACAAATCAAACATTATCCTTTCTGAGTGTGTGTAGAATCAACGCGAATGTACTGAAATGTGTCTGAGCGAGCACATACACGGTTTGTTGTTTGAGCTTCAGAAGCCTACGTTATCAAAATTGCGCTCTTGGAAACAATCGCAGAATACGACACATATCGTGTTTTAGAGCAAAGCACACACTGGAACGTAACACACAATGTGAGTCTCTATTCTCTCTGATATGTCTGATGTAATCAGTCTGACCTTCTTTATATTATCGCTGTTTTGGACTGTTTGAATGAATTTGATTACTGGATCACTGAACACTTTCGCAGAGTTTAATGGAAAATTACAATAATGACGCAGCTTCACATACTTCTCTAATTTATTTGCGTTAATTGCGTTACATTATTTTAACCCGTTAAGGATTTAAAATTAATCTCAAATATATATATATATATTTTTTAAACAGTCACAATGTAGCTATCTTAAAATGGGCTTTATTTTATTCATGCAGTACATTTTCTTTTCTTTCGATTTTGAGATGAAATCTGACCTAGACATGCTTTTTGAGACCTACCCTTATTAGTGCATTTATAGGTAAAGCAGTGATGAAACTACATTGCAACTGGAACAAAAATAAATACATAAAAACTAATATATATATATATATATATATATATATATATATATATATATATATATATATATATATATATATATATATATATATATATATATATATATATATATATATATAGGTCCTTCTAAAAAAATTAGCATATTGTGATAAAAGTTAATTATTTTCCATAATGTAATGATAAAAATTTAACTTTCATATATTTTAGATTCATTGCACACCAACTGAAATATTTCAGGTCTTTTATTGTTTTAATACTGATGATTTTGGCATACAGCTCATTAAAACAACAAATTCCATCTCAATCTCAAAAAATTAGCATATTTCATCCGACCAATAAAAGAAAAGTGTTTTTAATACAAAAAAGTCAACCTTCAAATAATTATGTTCAGTTATGCACTCAATACTTGGTCGGGAATCCTTTTGCAGAAATGACTGCTTCAATGCGGCGTGGCATGGAGGCAATCAGCCTGTGGCACTGCTGAGGTGTTATTGAGGCCCAGGATGCTTCGATAGCGGCCTTAAGCTCATCCAGAGTGTTGGGTCTTGCGTCTCTCAACTTTCTCTTCACAATATCCCACAGATTCTCTATGGGGTTCAGGTCAGGAGAGTTGGCAGGCCAATTGAGCACAGTAATACCATGGTCAGTAAACCATTTACCAGTGGTTTTGGCACTGTGAGCAGGTGCCAGGTTGTGCTGAAAACGAAATCTTCATCTCCATAAAGCTTTTCAGCAGATGGAAGCATGAAGTGCTCCAAAATCTCCTGATAGCTAGCTGCATTGACCCTGCCCTTGATAAAACACAGTGGACCAACACCAGCAGCTGACATGGCACCTCAGACCATCACTGACTGTGGGTACTTGACACTGGACTTCAGGCATTTTGGCATTTCCTTCTCCCCAGTCTTCCTCCAGACTCTGGCACCTTGATTTCCGAATGACATGCAAAATTTGAGCGTCAGTCCAGTGCTGCTTCTCTGTAGCCCAGGTCAGGCGCTTCTGCCGCTGTTTCTGGTTCAAAAGTGGCTTGACCTGGGGAATGCGGCACCTGTAGCCCATTTCCTGCACACGCCTGTGCACGGTGGCTCTGGATGTTTCTACTCCAGACTCAGTCCACTGCTTCCGCAGGTCCCCCAAGGTCTGGAATCGGTCCTTCTCTACAATCTTCCTCATGGTCCGGTCACCTATTCTCGTTGTGCAGCGTTTTTTGCCACACTTTTTCCTTCCCACAGACTTCCCACTGAGGTGCCTTGATACAGCACTCTGGGAACAGCCTATTCGTTCAGAAATGTCTTTCTGTGTCTTACCCTCTCGCTTGAGGGTGTCAATGATGGCCTTCTGGACAGCAGTCAGGTCAGCAGTCTTACCCATGATTGCGGTTTTGAGTAATGAACCAGGCTGGGAGTTTTTAAAAGCCTCAGGAATCTTTTGCAGGTGTTTAGAGTTAATTAGTTGATTCAGATGATTAGGTTAATAGCTCGTTTAGAGAACCTTTTCATGATATGGGAATTTTTGAATGAGCTGTATGCCAAAATCATCAGTATTAAAACAATAAAAGACCTGAAATATTTCAGTTGGTGTGCAATGAATCTAAAATATATGAAAGTTAAATTTTTATCATTACATTATGGAAAATAATGAACTTTTATCACAATATGCTAATTTTTTAGAAGGACCTGTATATAAATTTTTTTTCTATGTATTTATTTATTTATTTTTGTTCCAGTTGCAATGTAGTGTGCAACCAAGATAGCTGTGTAATATATATATAGTTATCTTGGTCAAAGGAATATTTAGTTTTAGGTTTAATATCATATGCATGTGTTTGCCAAAAGGTGTATATTTCATATAAACATGAAATGCCAGGGGTGAGAACAGGTAATGACATTTCTGAAATGACATCATTAGCCCTGTTTTCTCACCAAGTTTAAAGTTATTAACATTTTAGTAAAAACAGAGAAGGAGGGCACTGAAAGAAAGAAGGGAGCGCAGGAGGGAGGGAATGGGAGTGAGTGCTCTGTATTTAATTGCTTTTATTCAGGTCATCAGATGGGTGAACTACGTGACAACTGTACAGTAGATGTGTAATTAGATAGGAGGAGCAGAGGAGGAGAGGAGCAGAGAGAAGGGACAGCGACAGACGGGGAGGTCACACAAAGGTTACTAAAGAACAGTGCACAATCCCACCCACAAACACACACACACACACACATACAAGAACCTCAGGCTCCAGCAGCATTAGCGGTGCAGATGCAGATCAAACGGACTTTGATTCATTAAGGCTGTGATTAGAATCAGGAGATGACCGTGTCTAATTTTCCTCAAAACCAATGATTGACCACATTTAAATTGCATTTTATCTCTCACACTTTCTGTTTTGAATTAGATGTATGTTGTATCTAATCTCAGATTGTATCCTTCACATTGCAACTGTTCCTCAGCTGTTGGACCCTACATGATGTGTAATTATGATTGTGTAACATTTCTGCAGAGGGATTAGAAGGCCGTCTGTGCCAATGTGCAGAATGGAATAATAGTATACTGCTTACTGTCTACTATTTTTAAAAATAGTATATGTAACAGCATTTTATTTTGATTTTAGGATGATATGTAGCCTGGACGTGTTTTATTCCAATGAGGAAACTACTGGGCAACTATAAGGAAATTATATATATATATGTTGTTATAATACTATTACCTTGGTATTGTAGAACTAGTTAATACCACATTCATCTGTCTCCTACTGTGGAAACAAAACAAGTGACTTTGGAAACAATTGGCTGCTATGTAAAATGTTTGTGAAACTGTATGTATTACACAAAAATGTTTTAAATAGTATACTACATCAATGCCACATTATATGTAAATATTATTTTATATTTAATGAGCGAGTCACTGAATGATTGATCCCCATTAACATCTCAGAGCACCTCCAGAAGTGGTCTGAGTGAATGGATCCGTCTCGAAAGCGTTTCAGAGGGAATTTACACCTGATCTTTTCACGATCGGATAGCTATCCAATCAGATAAATCACGTGACCCCCAGGCCAAGACGATGACCAAAATAAGCAGTATCAGACTCATATTCTGTCTAGAATTAAGTATGCCGACTTCAAGGCTTTAGTTTCTATGGTTTAATTTTTATGTGGCATGATAAAGTCAAGAAACCACGCAAAATCCGATCAGAGCAGTCAGACGATTTCCAGAAATACATATGTATGTAGCTTGAAACGGATATGTAAAAAAATCGCATTTCATGTATTTTTCTGTCGTTCACACTTGCCAAATCCGATCGGATTTCAATCAGATATGTACAAAAATCAGAATTGGATTTACAGTCTGAACGAGGCTTTAGTTTCCAGGGTTTCTGATTTATCACACACCTGTTTCTGTTCTAGTTAATTCCTCACTCTGTGTATTCAAGCCCTAAGTTCCTCTCAGTTCTTCATTCAGTCTCATTTAAGTTAAAGTGTAGTTGCCTTGTTAATTTTCTCCTGGTTTATTAAAAAGACTATTGGAATTCATTCTGATTCGTGCATGTTTATCTACATGAGATCAATTTGGCTTCTTTCTCAGAAATCAGTTTTGTTCAGGTATACGTGCACATGTAGAAAATTGAAAATAGTGTGCATACTGCATCTATATTCCTCAAAAAGAGAATGTAGTAAGTTGTTCTTGAAACATATGCACTTGTCTGCTTGTTGTCAGCTCTGAGTAAACATAAATGCATCTGTTCTCTAAATTAATCTTGGCACAATCTAGCAGGGAAAAAACCTGAGAGGGTTCCGGGTATCATCACAGATGAGGGACTTCAATCATCATGCAAATGAATTTACCCACGATGCCGCACAACTGCAGGATAAACCTCAGCGAGTCAAAGGAGATGCACTGCTCAAACATACCGTGACATGTTTACATATTGCCAATTAATAATCCAAGAAAAGACTGCAGACACGTGTTTGCAGATTCCTCAGTGTTTGGTTTAGAGATACAAAAGATTAATAATGATGAAGCTCGGTGTCAAGAGACGACCGCAGACAGATGAACGCTTCTCAACTTGAGATGTGAGGAAAGAGAGGGAGGAAATGAAAAAACAGATATCAGGCAGAGAACTGCTGATCAGAACTGAAGACAGAAGTGGCTTCAGGACCGCCGCAGTATCGCTGCCAAGAACAGCAGCAGATGCTTGTGAAAACCAGAGCAGTCTGGATGCTTGAACTCCACCTGACCTTGAACACACACCCTAGTCTCTGGACCGACACATAAAGCCCGGGTTTAAAAGTGCTCCAGTTGACCACAAATCAAGCTTGGGTGGAGGGAGGTCACAGTTGCGCGGTGAGAACTGTCAGTGAATGGTGAGTCCCTGCTTGACTTTACGACCTTCTCTTTTCATGAAGTCACAAGCACCTTTGTGCCATAACTATACAGCCATGCATCCAAGAGACAAAAATAACCACCCATCCAATTCACGGTCACTCTCCATGATAATCAAAATGTTCATATGAGAGCACTCAAAAAGCAAGCATAATTCAACAAAAACAATAAAGCACCACATTGGTTGGCAGATATGAGAGCTGTGTGTTTGTTTATGAGCGTTTTGAAGTGTATTTCAATATCAACACTGCCTGAGGATATATGCCAGCTTTTAGTTTAGTGTCTCTGTGAACCTTGTGAAGAAATGGACGGTTTTTATTTCACTCCAAAATCGTAAAAAAAAACAATAACAAATATATATGTTTAGTTAGTTTATAAGAAAGAAAACTGAGCTGTTTTTTTTAAACCATTAAGATTTAATGGTGAATTTTTTTTTCCATAAATTATTGTTGCAGAAAAAAATCTATATATTTTATAACATTTGAAAATCATTCAGTCTGAACTAGTCTGAAATTAAAATGCATGTAAAATTAATTTTAGTACAGGCACTGTGATAAAAATAATTCAAATTGGTATTAAATTAAAAACATATTATATAAATAATACATATATTAATATGTATACATTAAATAGATCGGGGTCAGTGCATGCTGAGGCGCACAGTGCACAGGATTCGGAAACTTTCTGCAACTGAGTCCAAGTGCAATGCAAGCGTCAGATGCAGTGGTGTAAAGCACACCACCACAGGACTCTAGAGTTCTCTGTTCTCTGGTGTGACGAATGACACTTCTCCGTCTGGCAATCCGATGGATGAGTCTGGGTTTAGCGGTTGCCAGGAGAACGGTACTTGTCTGACTGCATTGTGCCAAGTGTAAAGTTTGGTAGAGGGGAGATTATGGTGTGGGGTTGTTTTTCAGGGGATGAGTTTGGCCCCTTAGTTCCAGTGAAAGGAACTCTTAATGCATCAGCATACCAAGATATTTTGGACAATTTCGTTCTCCCAACTTTGTGGAAACAGTTTGGGGATGGCCACTTCCTGTTCAAACATAACTGCGCACCGGTGCAAAAAAAGCAAGGTCCATAAAGGCATGGATGAGCGAGCTTGGTGTGGAGGAACTTGACTGGTCTGTACAGAGTCCTGACCTCAACCCGATAGAACACCTTTGGGATGAATTAGAGCGGAAGACTGTGAGCCAGGCCTTCTTGTCTAACATCAGTGCCTGATCTCACAAATTCCCATAAACACACTCCTAAACCTTGTGGAATTTGAAGCTGTTATAGCTGCAAAGGGTGGGTCAACTCCATATTAAACCCTACGGATTAAGAATGGGATGTCAATAAAGTTAAAGGCAGGCGTCCCAAAACTTTTGGCAATAATGAGAACAATATTTTTTTGGTCTTGAAAATAGGCTTGACTTTTTTCAGCAAACAAGAAAATGTAATTTTGATTTTGGGGTGCATTATGATCTGAATACTTCTTGACAGTTTTTGTGAGATTTACCTGTCTAAAGTTTTTTTTTGTTGGTCTTTTCTGAGTTTTGAGAAAAACTATGTGACAGTTTCTAATGATGGACCGTTGTCTTGGTCAGTTGAGGTGGCCACAAGGGGATTAGCTGCCCTTTCATCCACAAATAAATTTCAAAAATATGGAGAAAGCTATCCGAGATATTTACTTTAATCGTTATTTAAATCAACTCTGACCCTGAGGGGAAAGAGGCTTTGCCCTTGTCAGAACCTCTCTAACATTCTGTTAGCCTTGAGTTCAACTCCTATGCCTTTGAGCCAACCGGATATTTGGGTATTAGCAAAGAATACTGCACATAGCAAACTCAAATGGAATTCCTTAATGAGCGACAAAACCAATAACTGGAAGAAATATTTGTTTGCCCATTTTGAATCTTTTATGTGATTGCTGTTTGCAGAACTGACACAAGTTCACTGCTGTAATCTGATGAATCTTTCCAGCTAAGGCTGACTTTCATTGCTGATTACATGTTTTTTTCCAGAGATGTCTGTTGTGGTGTTGTTTCTCTGTTCTTTATGAAGGTGACTGGAGAAACAGATGTGTACTGCACTCACTGCTCTGAGGAAGGACACTGCAGTATCATATTCCCCTGAGACCTTGCAAAAACAGTTTTCCATAAAAATTTTTAACACCATTACAGTGTTTGTAGCACACAAAACATTACTGCGTTTTTGAAAATGATTCTTACTTACTCATCTTTGACAGCACTATATTGACATTGCTCAAACATTTATATGTATACCTTTTCTCAATTAAGTGAGCCTGAACTGCTTAAAGCCATCAAACTAGCCACCTATGTGAAACTGGATATGCAATGATAAAATAAATGGGATGGGACTTGATTTTATCCATTAGGAATTGACTGGACGAATGTGCGTTTGTGATGTCTAAATATCTGGCTATTGGTGAATGGTATGTAACTGCATGCATTTTGCAGAAGAACAATGTTTTGGTTTTGCTTCGGCTGTGTATGATTTTGTGGATGAATGGTTATCCTACTGACTTTAATTGGAAACTAAATGAAATACATAATTTAAGTACTAAAACTGAAATAATACTACAAAATTTAAATAAATAAAAAGCACAACAACATTAGCTTAAATTCAACAACATTACTAAAGCTTAAAATCAAATGAAAACTCAAAAAAACATAAAAGCTCATTTAAAATATTATTAAATATTAGCTATATGGGTCATTCCATGTCAACTCAACCAGAGGTCCCCGGTTAAAATTTTAAATTTTGTTAATATTTTTTTTCTGTAGAAAGATTGCAAAAAACAGGTTCTTGTGTTTTTGTCTCAAGTTTGAAGGCCTGTAACTCAAGGTGTATTAAATATATCTTAATATCCTTTTAGATTCTGATTCTTAACAAAGTTGTCTTTTGGTATATCAACTTTAAAGGCCCTGTAAGGTTCAGTCCCAGAGATAACGAGCTCTAAATGTGGCTCCATGAGTAAAAATGTAAAGTTCAGTGGTCGAAAACCAAATTTGGGTCAATTTTAATAAAGCTGATACTTTATACCATATCTATGGGACTGAACTGTATTAGGCCTTGAAAATAAACATTTTAAAATAAAACTTTGTTAAGAGCCAGAATCTAATGTTGTGATATATTTAATACTTTTTGAGATGCAGGCACTTTGGGAAAACAATACTTATGGCACTCAGACATATGTTCTATGCAATTGTGGTGATAGAAAAAAAAATAGATACATTTCTAATTTCAACATTACTTGTTCTTCAGATATTCCTTTTTAAATATAAATCAGCTGTGTGCAAAATTACCCACATTTGGTTTTCGACCACTGAAATTTACCAGTTTACTCACTGAGCCGCATTAAGATTGTTTAGAATCAGAAAAGGATATTAAAATACTTCTTGATTTATAGTCATGCAAACTTGAGACAAGTTGTCACTGTTGGCATATAATGCAACAAAGATTGCTAAAGTCAACAGATTTCTGTAATTTGGCTCCAGATCTCAGGTGAAAATTGTAATTTTGACCCTCTACAAAAGAGTGGATTACTCAGTAAATATAGCTACATCTATAGCATCAGATATTTTGGGTTTCATCGCTATTTATGTTTGTCTTTCTACAGAAAAAATATTAACAAAATCAAAAATATGAGCCGGGGAAGTTTCTGAAACCCATATACAATATAAATAATACTATAATAACACTGATATTATCATGGTGGTCACATGCACCCCCAAATATCTGAAATCACAAAAAAGCCCAAGATGTCCTCTTCAGGATGGACCAGGGCTCTGTCCCCCCTCTGAGATATTAACAAAAAAACACTTCAACGACAGTTGAATCAGTATGGATCAATTCATATCCACCTCTCTATCTGTTTAGTACTCTATACAATAGCTCATCTCTAATGGACTGCCAGTGTTGTCCAATCATCTCCTGCATTACTCATCTGTTTCTCATTTTGCATCCTTCTTTTTTCTCATCCACTCTCATATCTCTTACATTGGCCAGCCAGAACCTTTTCTATTTCAAAGTTCGTTTTTCAAACACTTCAGCATGCCTTTCATCTCTATGTTTTTTCCTCATACATAGAGAGACTGAGTGAGATGAGGAGCAGCTCATCTGGAGAATGCAGAGAACAATCTCTTCATCTTCAAGAACCACCAGCCTCTGCATGCACAAACATCTTTACCACTCCAAGCACTGGATCAGGTATGACATATCTCACTCTTACTCTCTCCGTCTCTCTCCCTTCTTTTCTCTCGCTCTGTTCTAGAAGATGAAAGGCAGCTGAAATGTTCATAGGCTTCACAAAGTGCTTGCGGTCCATTCGGTGCTCAAGCATCACCTTTTGCGTTCAGCACAAGTTCAACACACACACTTTACTTCAGAATTCACTCTGGGTGCCTTTCAAAGCCAGGAATGTTTGTAGGTTTATGTGTGTAGGTGTTTATTTGTTGTGTTTCTATAATGTTTAGATGATCCTGACTGAACGCTGCCATGACAGGAAGTCTAAATAGTTCATGTCAAATAAAAGGACGAAGATTGACGAATAAGAAAACAACACTAACTCCAGCCTGGGAAGAGTGAAAAAGTAGGCTATTTATTCATTTTCCTACTGTTACCAGAAAAGTCCTAAGCTGTGCCCGGATAAAATATACAGCATAGGCTACTTTTAAAAAGAGTACTTTTTACAGAATATAGTTTAGAAGAAAATATTTAAGTGTGAACTGAATTCAGTGTTATTGGACACTTAATCACATTCTAATTGCAAATAAGTGAAAATGTATTAGGTGAAAATGAAGTTTATTCAAGTGTGCTTTTAGTATAGGGCTACTTCTTTTAAACTAAGAAAAGAAATCTTAAACAGGGTTTAAGATTAGACTGACCAAATATGATGTTAATAGCCATTAATCACAGCATAAAACAATAGCCATTTCCTGTTGCCTGCAGGTGGCGCTATGACTGTAACTGAATATTGGCATGTAGATTTCTTCAGGTCAGGACTCTTATCAAACATGTGAAGTTTGGGGCAGATTGGACACTTCCTGTTTCATGGCATTAACAGCATAAATTAGCACTTAGCTAAGTGTTGTATGATTTAACATGTTTCTAACATATTGGCATATTTAAATGTGTTTCTAGTAGTGAATTACAGTGTAAAGCATGCCATTTCCTGTTGCCAGCAGGTGGCGCTATGACTAACTGAATAATGGCATGTAGATGTTTTCAGGTCAGGACTCTTATTTACCCTTAAATGCATGACTGTTTCGCCAAACATTCTTACATATTCGGGTCGTTAGCGGCCCTATACAATTTTGACAAAAAAACAGGCATTCAGTTATAATTCTATTATTTTTTTCTTGTTATATTGTTCAAAATGGATTGATTGAGGAATACTAAGAAGGTTGATGTCTAACTTTAAAAAATGAATGAGGAGGAGGATAGTGAATGACGGGGTATGCATTTAAGGGTTAAACATGTGAAGTTTGGGGCAGATTGGACATTGTATGCCTGACAGCTTCCTGTTTCATGACGAAACATCAGATTTTGTCAGGCCGCCAGAGACATGCCCTTCAGCGAAAATATGATGTAGTTCTGGTTAAATCTCTATGAGGAGTTAAACACAGTGTAAAAAGTAATTTCCTGTTGCCCAAAGACGGTGCTTTGACTGTATCTGAATATTGGCGTGTAGATGCGTTCAGGTCAGGACTCGGGCAGATCGGACATTGTATGCCTGAGTTACAACAACTTCCTGTTTCATGGCGAAACATTGAACTTTGTGAGGCCACCACGGACACGCCCTTCAGGGAAAACTCAAGATCTTCACAATTTAACGTCGCAAAGGCCTTTAAGCTTTAGGCTGACTAAAAATGTTGATCTGATACAATCTCTAGGAGGAGTTTGTTAAAGTACAACGTCTGGAGATGGCAAAAACTGCAAACATTTTGCAGAGAAAATAAAAAATATCTTCATTTTCACCACTTCTGACACGTGTGCAATGTTTCATGAGTTCTCAAGCATGTTTAGGCCCTCAAAAATGCGATTCATTTCAGAGAAGAAGAAGAATAGACTGAACAATTACAATAGGGTCCTCACATCATCGGTGCTCGGGCCCTAACAATGATTTTAAATTTACTTTAAGTACACTCAAGTAGCCATTTATTTTATTAATTCTATTTTATCTGCAAGTATTTTTTTTTTACAAATATAATTTAAAGATTTAAAGTACACTACAAGTGCATATTCAATACAATTAAGTGGATGTCTTTCTCAGTGCTGCTAATGCACATTCACTCTCAGAAGTAAACAAAAGATACATTTTTTAAAACCGTAATTTGGAGTTGAAATAAATGTTGTATATATTGTATGCGACCCATAGGAACCTATAATTTTCAACCACTATACCACAGAGTGATTTAAGAACTAATAGATCAACATGTCTTATGAATAGTACTTTTGTATAAAGAAGTTACATGAAATTTTGATTGCCTACGTGTCCTTTCTCTATTCTCGTTCTCTCCTTCCACTCACATGGTATCTTTTGGAACACAACATTTTGAACACTTTGACAAGGTTTGTGTACATAATCATCAGCAGCTGGACCTATTGAAGCTGGCAGACGGGCAGGTAGACAGGTTTGCAAACCAGACAGGTGCACCGTTGTGATCAAACAATGCTTCTGTTTAGTTCTATTCAACTGTATCTAAGCATTGAATTTGGAAACGGTTTCAACATGCATTTTCTTGTATAATGACAGCTTGACACATTGTCATTGTGATTTTAAATGCAATAAAATGCCAAAACAAACAATAATCACAACAGCGGCTTTATCTGTTGTCAGCTGGGGGAAGGGGACAGCGGTGATACTGGTTTCATCTGTGGTTTAACCCAAACAATCTGTTTTGCAGCATGCCTAGCTAACATTGACAAGCTGACAAATCCTTAATCCAATCCAAACGATGAATCGACATGAAAATGATCTTAATGTTTTGATCCCAGATCCAGGAGAAAAGAATAGATTTCTGCAGCCAGACCAAGACTTGGTGGGATGAGCATGTTGTACACACTGATATCTGTCAAATCCAAAGGTTAATTAACTCCTGGCAAACATGAAGTAAAAATGACGTTTCTTAACACGGAAACCGTTCAATTTTTTGTTCTAATGCTGCTTCCAGTAAAACCACCACCATGAAATCTGAATGAGAAAATATAATACAAAAAAACCTTTAATTAAAGACAGATAAAGAATTAGAAGTTCTCCATATTTCCACAACAAGCCTCTCCAAAGGTGTACATTATTAGCGCAAATTGACCGAGGGCAGTTTAAGCTTCTGTTCCTTGTGATTAGGATTTGGGGTTTTGTGCCGTCTTAATAGTTTACGGCAAACTAATTAAAAACACAATCATTACGGGAGCTGCCCTGGGCTCTTTTACAGACAGAAATAAATAGTGTCGTGTTTGGGAAACATTGCCTCCCGCAGCGTGCTATAGGTTAAAGTGCTTTTGTGTGCAGTGAAGTGTGTCGAAGAGATTCGGTTGAATAAGTGTTTTATTCAGGCAGATGAGATAACTGAGTAGGGAAGCAAGAATTGACACTAGAGTCTGTACTTACTTTTCTGTCTCTTTTTCCTCTTTGTTTTCTCTCTCTTTCTTATATTTGTAATTTTTTATACAAACATCAAAAATACATAATAATGATTCTTGCTGGATAAATAGTTAATGCTAGGGATTCGCATATATATTAAATTTCTGTCTGATACCAATAAGTCTATATTTATTTTTATGTTATATTAAGGCTTATAAATTATGTTTCCGCCACAGAATAAAACAAATAGGTAATTACTACTTTTTCCCCGCAAATCTGACTTTTTTCACATAATTGCGTGATATTAAGTTGCAATTCTGAGAAAAGAAGTCAGAATTGTGAGTTATAAATTCAAAATTGCGTGATATGATCTCAGAATTGCGTAATGTAAACTCACTATTGTGAGATAAAAAGTCACTTTATCTTTTAAGTAATGTGAGTTATGTAATCAGATTACTTTTTTCAAGTAATGACTAATGTAACACATTACTTTTACATTTAAAATATCGAGTTACTTTTTCAAATAAGTAACGGAAGTTACTTTGTTTTCCCATTTATTGACTGATAGCTCTCCTATCTAGCCTGACGTGGTCATACTCAATTCTATATATGAGTCTGAAACTGCTCCATTGGGCTGTGATTATTGGGGCGTGTTTCGACCGAACCAGGAAAGACCTCAGTTGGATAGACCTAAAACCAATCAGAGCAAAAGAGTAAATTACGTATGTTGAGCGACGCATAGTAGTGGGAAGTTCGGATCATTTAACGGACTCGGATCTTTGAATCTCATTCAGCAAAATGAACAAATCTTTTATCAAGTAATTTCGTTCATTTCAGCAGAATATAATTCAAATGTTAAATTCCCCAAGACATCTAGTACTGTTAGTTAACCTCACCTCAGAATTTGAGTCCTCAGAATATTTTGTCCTCTCACATTTAATCACGTCTGTTCCCTGGAAAGATAAGTAACGTTACACCTCTCCTGTCTTTGGGTTTGAGTCGTTAGTTCCGTCATCAGTGTCTGATCTGGGCCGTGACAGCTCTATAAGCAATGCGTGCAGTCCCGAAAACAGAATTGATTAGTTCAGCTCTCGAGTCTTTGGGTTTGTGTCATTCATTCTCAATGCCCCATAGGCTGAATGCAGAAGACCCTGTACAGAACCGATGGCCTGTTAGCGCATGCACGGTCAACACAAAATCAGCAAATTGCTCTCTGAGACAACTCGTTGTTCCTATTGCATTAACAAAATACTTGGAATTTAGTGCAGGTTTCATGGATTACTCTATTTTATGGTACTTTTATGGTTGAGTTGACTAGACTACGGTGGCCGAGAGAGCTCAACACACTACAACAAAACACCAGCAAATTAGTTTGACAACACATGTGCTGCAAATACTACCACAACGGAAATGTTTCAAGGGGACCCCAGCATGTGTTGAACCAGCTTATTTTTAGTGCCTATTCGTCAGTGGTGTTATCGATGACCAGAATAGTGAGTTTTTTCAAACATTCTGATTGTATGTGCGTTGTGAGTATTTGCAGCACTGACGTTTTATTAATTTGCTGTTTTTTTCTTTTGGATTCTTATGGGTTTGGAATAATGGCTGGAAAGTTACACATTTACTGCAAAAAAAACCTCAAAACAACACAATCGGCAAGTTCTTCTGTGTGTGTGTGTGTGTGTGTGCGTGTGTATTTAGGAGGCCCAGCAGGTTTTGTAGTTTATTGACCTGATCATTCTGCCAGGGAATTACTGTCTGATGTGTGAGTGTGTGCGCTGTTGTACGTGTGTTGGTACGGCAGAGCAAATATTGACATTCATCTCTTCAGCTACATTTTTCCCGGGTGCCACTTTAATTGGCCCGGAGAAAGTCACCACAAATAAATGAAAGCTGACTCTCTAATAGCTTGCGTTAAATGAAATATTTTTTTCTCCCTATTGTTCACACCACCTTCTCACGCTTCCCCACCTCCCTCAATCCGTGAGAAATCTCAAGCCTTTTCCTCTGAGGTAAATAATGACTTAATACAGCCAGATAAAGACGGATAAATAATGAAATAGCAAATTGCCATTTGTTTCTCTTTTATATGCCATTCTCTGTTTGACTTGAAGTGTTCAGGGGTAAGATAGTTGCTAGCTGCAACAGTGTACACACCATGAGTTTGTCCCTGTCAGTTTTATCACTGTTTTGACAGGAGTGACATTAGTAAAGACACAGACATGAATGTGTCTGAGTTTTACAAGGGCCAAACAAAACAGACAGCTTGCAGCACAGTTACCAAGACAGATGCAAACTCCTCAGCTACAAAGCCCTGCGGCAAAAAAACAAAAACAGCTTAAAACAGCCTGAGGTGGCTCTTTTAGCCTGGTCAAGTGGGTTAAACTGCTCTGTTTTGACGGGAAAACCAGCTGGCTGACCAACTAAACCAGATAAACACAGCTTGGACAAGCTGGAAGATCAACTCAAACTGGTTTAAGCTGTTTTTTTAAAAAAAATAATTTTTGTTATTTATGCTATGCTCGATCTATAGCCATTATGTATGTACACAAGCTTTCACTTTACATAAACTGTCCCTCACGCTGGGGTTTTAAGCTCCTAACTGCTCCGATTAAAGCACATTTAATCTTCTGTAGTTTCTCTCAGATTTAAAGGTTAAGGTCTTTTAACAGTTAACGTATTTTCAACAGTTATTTAAGGAATCATTTTTAGTATTTTGAGAACAAAGAGACTAAAACTGGCAGTCAGACTCATCATAGAGAATGGAGAGTCATAGATTTCATACAAAATGGAGAAGTAAGAAGAATGACTTGAATAGCATTTAGTAGTTCAGAGTCTATTGTGAACTCCAAGTGATTAAATATGCTTTAATCTGTCAAGTTAGGCATTTGAAACTCGTGATGTGAGAGTGCAGAATATACTAGCTCGCATGACTGACTGAAAGACTGATTTGAAGTAAACGGATGTAGTCTTAAGGGTCAACTGTTATATTAAAGAGCTCATATCATCATTTTAGGTTTTCTGTGAAGGTCACTTGTAACGTCATTCAAGTCTTTTTTGCACAAAAACCAATCATGATTTAGTATTACCATTCTTTGACCCTCAGTATTAAAAAGATTGTTTGCTGTTGTGCCTTTAAATGTAAGGGTTCTCTTAACATGTGAATAGCACAACAATACTGCACTGATCTATCCTTCAATAACAACCTCTTTGATATGCAGATATGGATAACCTCAAGAAAATGTAGAGCTGTATGTGCTACACACGGTTTTTCAGTCCCCAAACTGACCAGTATGTTTATATAGTATAGGGGTGTAGCAGTTTGGTACGTTTTCAGTACAACAGGGGAAAAACAAACCATGTTTTTGTAATTATTGAGGGCCCTATCATACACCCAGCGCAATGCGACGCCAGGCGCGACGCAAGTGTTTTTTGCTAGTTTCAGCCAAATGCGGTTATCATTTACACATCCAGGTCCACGTTGTTTAAATAGCATAGGCCTATGCACTCACACCCATCTCTTCACCTATGGGCACGCTCGTCTGAAAACGAGGTGTATTCAGGCACATTGTTGGCACGTTGCTAATTTAAGGCAACTGAAAACGACTGTGCCATTGACCAACAAAAACCTGGTCTAAAGTCAATAGTAATAGCAATATTTTTTTGTGTTATAGGCGGGTACACAACGCACGTATAATTAGCTTATTACACACACAGGGACATGCAGCAGTACAATATTTAAAAATTTTAAAATATTAAAAATAAAGATGAGTCTTTTCACTTGCAAATTCCTCCATGTAAATTACGAATCCGCCATGGTGTAAGTGCAACTGGCTTTTAAAGGAAATAGGAGATGAGACTCTGATTGGTTTATTGAACGTAACATGCAAAACACACCCATGACTCATTAAGAGACTAGGCGCAACTCTATTAGACCATGTGCCGGGGCGCCGACCATTTTTTTACGTTGTTAAACTAGCAAAAGTGGATTCGGATCAGATCACTAAAATAAGGCGCTAAACAGAGGTTTACTGAACAAATTATGCCTGTCTATAAATAAAAAAAGTCTGTACATTTTGCTGCAACTGGCAGCAACACAGTGCAGTTCAAATGTGGACTCAGGATAATCTAAACTTGGACTGTGAGGTGTGAGGAAAAATGCATTAAACAACACACACATCTGACAGGGCAAGCCATGTAGGTTTATGATTTAGTTTTAAGCACTCTCCCAAACAAGGAACAATTCTCCCAAAAATGAAAATGAGCCCATAATTTACTCACCCTCAAGTCATCCTGACTTTCTTCTGTCAGCTGAACTTAAATTAAAGTATCCTGGCGGTACTCAGCTTTGTAATGGCATTGAATAGAATTTTTGAAGCTCCAAAAAGTGCATCCATTCATCATAAAAGTAATCCATACGACTCCAGTGGGCTGATAAATGCATTATAAAGCAAAGGTGTATAGCAGGGCTTTTGAAAGAGAAATATCCATATTTAAAGTGCCCGATTTTGAAGATATTACCTTGTAGTATGTAGTGTGTAATATAGTTGTTGTGAATGTAAAAGATCTGCAAAGTTGTGCACAATAAATAAAGCTATTGTCCCTGAAAGAAATAAATGATTGTAACACATTTGCATAATGCCCACCTATGGTCTTCATTGGCTGCCCACGAAAATGTCTACTTTGACCCGCCCTAAAACACAGTTGCTGGTGTTAAGTATATGCAGAGAAGATGCTCGAGAAGATGCTGGATCTATCCATCCATCACCCCAATTATATAGTAAATTTAACACTTTTATTTTCAAGGGTTATGAAAAGATTTAATTGTAAATGCCTATTTAAGAACTGACAGACTAGTGTACTATCTAGGATTGAAGCAAAGAAAAGTGAGGCGTAGGATGAAGCTTGAATCAGTGAAGGTCCTGCACCAAAGTGTCTTGTGTGCTTTCTTACCTAATCCTCTGAAACTAACCCTCTGCTCTTCATGATCTCATCTGTCATCACAACATCTCCAAATACCACTCTGTTCAAACAGATATTTGAATGGCTACTAATTTAGTAGTCAACAGCTTTGAAGGTCACCAACTCTTTGTTCAGCTGGTATTTTTGGCAAGATTCTCTAATAAACTTTGACCTTTGTGGATGAGCAACTACTTATGGAAATCAAAGACAGACATGCTGTTGATAGGTTAAGAGAGATCATGTCTCAGAACATGAGAACAACTCTTTCTGAAAGCCTTTGAGGTCAGGAAATACTCCAAGGTTTCACTGAGTGCAGCAGGGCCAAATTAATAGGGGATCAGGGGAAAAGTGCCACTGAAAATGACAAAAATCTCCCCTAATAAATTTCTTCAGTAACATCACCAAATATAAAGCTCTTTAAAATATTCTAGGCCAAGCTATAAGTGCTACAACTGACCAAAACTCACCCAGAACAACTTATTTCACAAGCAATTTACAGACACATTTTCTTCATAAAATGTAATATCATGTGTGTGTGTGTGTGTGTGTGTGTGTATGTATGTGTGTATATATGTATATATATATATATATATATATATATATATATATATATATATATATATATATATATATATATATATATAGACACTCACCTAAAGGATTATTAGGAACACCATACTAATACTGTGTTTGACCCCCTTTCGCCTTCAGAACTGCCTTAATTCTACGTGGCATTGATTCAACAAGATGCTGAAAGCATTCTTTAGAAATGTTGGCCCATATTGATAGGATAGCATCTTGCAGTTGATGGAGATTTGTGGGATGCACATCCAGGGCACGAAGCTCCCATTCCACCACATCCCAAAGATACTCTATTGGGTTGAGATCTGGTGACTGTGGGCGCCATTTTAGTACAGTAAACTCAATGTCATGAAACCAATTTGAAATGATTTGAGCTTTGTGACATGGTGCATTATCCAGCTGCCAGCTGGTGGTCATAAAGGGATTGACATGGTCAGAAACAATGCTCAGGTAGGCCGTGGCATTTAAACGATGCCCAATTGGCCCTGAGGGGCCTAGAAAACATCCCCCACACCATTACACCACCACCACCAGCCTGCACAGTGGTAACAAGGCATGATGGATCCATGTTCTCATTCTGTTTACGCCAAATTCTGACTCTACCATCTGAATGTCTCTACAGAAATCGAGACTCATCAGACCAGGCAACATTTCTTCAACTGTCCAATTTTGGTGAGCTCGTGCAAATTGTAGCCTCTTTTTCCTATTTGTAGTAGAGATGAGTGGTACCCGGTGGGGTCTTCTGCTGTTGTCCATCCGCCTCAAGTTTGTGCATGTTGTGGCTTCACAAATGCTTTGTTGCATACCTCGGTTGTAATGAGTGGTAATTTCAGTCAAAGTTGCTCTTCTATCAGCTTGGATCAGTCAGCCCATTCTCCTCTGACCTCTAGCATCAACAAGGCATTTTTGCCCACAGGACTGCCACATACTGGATGTTTTTCCCTTTTCAAACCATTCTTTGTAAACCCTAATGGTTGTGCGTGAAAATCCCAGTAACTGAGCAGATTGTGAAATACTCAGACCGGCCCGTCTGGTACCAACAACCATGCCACGCTCAAAATTGCTTAAATCACCTTTCTTTCCCATCCTGACATTCAGGTTGGAGTTCAGGAGATTGTCTTGACCAGGACCACACCCCTAAATGCATTGAAGCAACTGCCATGTGATTGGTTAAATTGAACAGGTGTTCCTAATAATCCTTTAGGTGAGTGTGTATATATATATATATACTGTATATGAAACTGTGGCAACATTTTTAAAGCTTATCAGAATGGAGCTTTGAGTTTAAATTTCCAATTTTGCAAGTTTCTCATGTTTAGGACAATATGACTGACGTTTTATTGCTTGCCTTATTCACCTGGTCAGAATATAAATTTAAATCAAACAAGTGAAACATGTACAGTACTGTATCTATGTAGATTTGTGCATAGTTTTGTTTACATTAGCATAAGACTTATCACTGCTCGTATAGCACTTCACTGAATGAGTTACAGTTTAGTTTGAGAGAGAGACTCTCATATGAGACAACTGTGGAATTCGGGCTGGAAAAAAATGAACTGTTTGCTTTGCAGGGACTCAAACATTTACTGAAAGAAATTCTGTAATGTTCTCCTCTTTCTCCTTCCCCCTGATGAACGTACACACACTAAAACACAGAGAGAGAGAGAGAGAGAGAGAGAGAGAGAGAGAGAGAGAGAGAGACTACCACCAGCATGCACTGACAAATTTTCTCTTTCAAGACAGACAGACACAGTTGGTCTCCTAGGTAACCAAGCTTTTGTCTATCTCGTTGCCAGGTGACTGGTTGTCATAGAATCCAGACATGTACATTTAGTATTTGATACAAATCTCCAGCTTTACCCCTATACTCTTTCTGTTCAACTGTACTCTCTCTCTCTCTCTCTCTCTCTCTCTCTCTCTATATATATATATATATATATATATATATATATATATATATATATATTTTTTTTTTTTCAATTATTTAATTATATTTTATATAATTTTATCACTTCGATTTGTCTCTTCTGAATACTGTTACTTTAAAGAATGACAAATGGCATAAAAATCACATCTGTAAAATTATATCCTTCAATACAAATGCAGTACCACCTCACTCCAGCAGAGGAACCTAGAATTTAAAAGCATCCCGGATGGATGGGCGGACAGATTAACTGACAGACAATCAAATAGACAGCAACTCCCTAATAACCACGCAGAACGCCTTTGTAACCACCGAGCAACTCTCTAGATCCACCAAGAACCCTAACTTGCCTTGTGTGCCTCCGGCGACCCAAGTTTGGTTCCTGGCTTGAGGTCCTTATCCCTCTCTCCACCCCTTGCTTTCCATTCTGATCTCTACACTGTCCTATCCAATAAATGGGATGGAGGGAGGATGGGATGGGACTAAAAAAATCAAACACTATTTTGCTGTGATTTTCTACTTGATACTTATTATTCAGCTTCATGGGGAGGGAGAGAGGGATGGGATTGGATGGGAGGGATGGGATTAGGAAGGGAGGGGAGGGAGGGAGGGAGGAGGAGGGAGGGAAGGAGGGATGGGATGGGATGGGATGGGATGGGATGGGATGGGATTGGATTGGATTGGAGGGAGGGAGGGAGTTAGGTAGGGATGGGATGGGATCAGTGTTGGGTGTTACTAAGTAATTAGTTATTGTAATTTAATTACTTTTCCCTTGAAAATGTAAAGTAAGGGATTACTCTTATTTTTCCTGTAATTTTATAGTTACTTCTGATGTAATTAAACTTAATAATGTGTATGGACTGTACAACAATTATATATAATACAATAGTGGAATTAACATCAGCATTTAAAGTCTAACTTTTAAATGCATGTTTTACACATCCTTTTCACATTTGTAAAAGCCTACTTCATTCATTTAATGAGAATAATTTATGTAGTTTTATATGATTTATTTGAATGAATTAAATGAGAAGTTTCATGTCTATCCTTGAATCACTTAACTAGAGATTGATATAAGATTTAGAAAGTAATATTAAGTCATTAAGAGAGAGTAGTTTGTACAGTAATCTTTTTACACTTTTGAAGATGTAATTAGTAACTAGTACAGACAGACAGACAGACAGACAGACAGACAGACAGATAGATAGATAGATAAATAGATAGACAGATATATAGATAGATATCTAGATAGATAGACAGTATACAGTCCCTGACAAAAGTCTTGTCGCTTGTGTACAAATTGACCTGAAGTGCCGCTGAAATATATTTCTTATCAAGATTTCTTTACAAGAAATGGCTCATTTTAATCCCAACAGCTTTTGTAATAATGTTTCAGTGCAAAATGAAACTGTCAAAAAATATTCTAATATTCACAGCTTGGTAAAGCCCATTGAGTCAATTTTCGCAAAGACACAAGTTTTGTCGCCTTGTCATATGAGCTTCACCTGTGACTAATAATGGATCAATTAGATCTCAGGTGTGGATAAAAAGAACCCCAGTGCACTAGACCTTCACATCAACTGCAACTAGACCTCTGCAAACATGCCTAAGATTCACCCTGAGACTAAAGTTTTGATTATCAAGAGGCTGAAGACCAGATGCACTGCTGATGTGGCAGACACCTTCAAAGTGTCTCAGCGTCAAGTACAGAGGATAAAAAAAAGATTTGAAGAGACTGGAGACGTTTATGACAAACCCAGGTCAGGCAGACTCCACAAGACAACTGCTCGAGAGGACCGTTTGTTGGCTCGAAAATCCAAGGCCAGCCCATTTTCCACTGCAGCAGAGCTCCACGAGACCTGGTCACCTGAAGTCCCTGTGTCAACCAGAACAGTTTGTCGGATTCTGTCTCGAAATGGCCTCCATGGTCGAATCAGTGCCAAGAAGTCAGCACTAAACAAAAGACAATTGAAAAACCGTGTGGCATTTGCCAAAGCCCACAGCCTGCTAAAAGGATGGACTCTGGAAAAGTGGCAGAAGGATTTTTCAGATGAATCTTCTGTTGAATTACACCACAGTCGCCGCAAATATTGCAGGAGACCTACTGGAGCCCGCATGGATCCGAGATTCACCCAGAAAACAGTGAAGTTTGGTGGGGGGAAAATCATGGTCTGGGGTTTCATCCAGTATGGGGGTGTGCGAGAGATCTGCAGGGTGGAAGGCAACTTCAATAGTCTAAAATACCAAGATATCTTAGCTACCTCTTATATTCCCAACCATAAAAGAGGCCAAATTCTGCAGCAGGGTGCTCCATCGCATTCTTCCATCTCCACATCAAAGTTCCTCAAGGCGAAGAAGATCAAGATGCTCCAGGATTGGCCAGCCCAGTCACCAGACATGAACATCATTGAGCATATGTGGGGTAGGATGAAAGAGGAAGCATGGAAGACGAAACCAAAGAATATTGATGAACTCTGGGAGGCATGCAAGACTGCTTTCTTTGCTATTCCTGATGACTTCATCAATAAATTGTATGAATCCTTGCCAAACCGCAAGGATGCAGTCCTTCAACCTCATGGAAGTCATACAAGATATTAAATTTGGATCTCACAGCACCACTACTTAATTTGCTGACATATTTTTGTATTTGCAGTAAATTTGTTCAATTTCTGTATAGGCGACAAAACTTTTGTCATGACAAAATTTGACCTTTCTGTCTTGATTAAATGATAAATCTTTTTTCAGTGAAACTCAGTGATTTCAGTGCATTAAACATCATTTGGGAGGGTTTTAGCTTTTCATATGAGCTATTTCTAACACCAATTGATTAATTAAAAGTCAGGTTAATAGCAGGTGTTTCTACAAAATAGATAAGCGACACGACTTTTGTCAGGGACTGTACAGTTTATACAGTATAAAAATCATTATGTCTATAGAACGTCCCTATAAAACATGGAAACCCAACATGTGTTTATGAAGGCATATCTGCCCTTCAACTGACATAGTTTAGAGGGAGCTGAGAGCAGTTGGGTAAATTTGGCTAATTTCGCTGATGTGCCGGGGGAGAGAAACACACTCCAGCTGACTGAACTGGGTTAGTATTAAATGTAGGGCAAAGTTCCAAACCAGAACCACCACACACACACAACCACACACACACAGAAACACTTTACTAAATACAAATGACAGCTGGTGCACATCGGATACAAAGACAAAACAGAGCATCCGTGCCACACACTCTCTCACACAAACACATTAACAATCACCTACACCAAGCTGGCATAAACATACACAAACACACAAGACCTCTCGCACAAGTAAACTTTCTTGGGATCCATGTACTGCTGATTGTCTGTTGTGTAAATATTTACCTTTACACTCTCCAAATTCCCAGGTCCATTCATCTGGCCCACAATTTCCCCATGCGTTCCTAATGTGTAAAGAGACACAATCACACACACAGAATGTGTTTACCTCATCCTCAAACTAAAACACAAAGTGCTAATGAGAGAGTGACAGGCGACAGAGAGAGAATACTCAGACATACAAAGATTCACTCAGACATGCATAAACACATACCACAAACACAAATCCATGGGCAGAAATCATTAGTCCACCACACACACACAAACACACACACGCACGCGCACACAAGTCAAGAGATATAAATGCATTTGGACAAACTACTGAAGCAGCAACAGCAAACCGGATTCAGTGGGGAACAGAAGCTAACCTGACAAAACACTTCTGCTCATAGAACTGCAGAACATCATTCCAGCTCATATCATTTATTGAAAATGAATAACTGTAAAAATTTTACGAATAAAACAATCAGCTATATCCTACTGCAACAATACTTTATTGAAGCAGTTATTTTTAAGGACCTCATATTATAAACCTCTAAATGACATTGAAATAATTCATAAACGTAGCAATGAAATATGTAAACCACTTAAATGTTCTCACAGAAAAATACATTTAAAGTCCATGTAAATGGACCTATTTAGTTTAATTCTAAAATAATAAAAAAACACTCTTCTGCTGGAAGATGATATGCTGTGATTTTCTACTTGATACTTCCAAGACTATTTCAACATAACCTTACAAATTTTAGTCACCTAAATAATTTAGGATACATTCAGCAGAATTTGTAACCAAAAAGTTCAATACAATCACAGAAAGCCAAATGTTTGTAAAGTATGAAAAAATAAATATCAACAAATGTCAGATGATTTGACAACACAGCCATGGTTGGATAGGGACAATGCATTTCTCCAGAACTAAAATGTTTTACAGTTGGAAAAAATGCTCTAAAATCATTATTTTTGTAGGTCTCAGTTCTTGCGTTCACATCAAGCGGCAACCTCCCCCAGTTTCTCTTGAAGCCAATTTTGGAAGTGACTTAAAAGCAGAATCTCATTGAGCTCCATGTTAAAATGCCCAACTTTACAGCAGAAAAAAACATAATATAGCCTGGTACAATTTGTGATTTTGGTCTATACGGCTAATTTTGGCCTTCATGACAACTGTGAGGGGGGTGAATTTTTTTATATCTCACTAATTTACATTATATAAAGCCAGAAAGTTCTGCATAATTAAGGGCGTGGCCACTCTGAGTGACAGGTGGATTGCCGTTTGTCTGCTGTCTGTTAGTCATCACGTCACCTCAGCTCCGCCCACATCTTCCCTCTTTGCCCATTTTCTGTTATCTGGGAGTGACGCACTGCTAAGATGGCAACGGTCAGCTCGACCTTATATGCTTTAGAACTGCTCTTCAGAATCCTATGGGCGATGTCACGGACATGTTCAATCTTTGAGAGTAATAGGGCCCTATTTTACACCCTATTTTTGCTCGTTTCAGCCCGACGCAGTTATCATTTTCACGTCCAGCGCACCGTTGTTTAAACAATAAAGTGCACCTGCGCCCTGCACTCAGTTCGTTAAAATAGAGCACATATAGTCAAAGCTTGGTTTGTTGTCCAAAAGGACAAACTCATGCGCAAGACTCATTGTGAATATAGTCACGGGTGAGACTTCGCAATATAGCACCTCTCATACCTTAAATAAGAAATATCTGCACTATGTATGCGGAGGTGATGAACACACTGCTGAGAGGCAAGAACTTCAAAAAATACTGTGAAAAACAGACGCAGGGCATGTTGAGGAGACAGCAGACTGCAGAGACACAAGAGACAACACAGAGACGGGACTCCAGAGGACATTCAGCCTGGACCAATAATACATGCAAACAGGGTTAATGTCACACAGAGCATGATTGGTACTCTGTGCTTATGGGAAACACTGACCTTTTAGAGAGAATGAGAGAATGAGAGAAAGAGGGAAAGCGAAAGTGTGTGTGGAACTCTGAAGTCAGTCAATGACAGCTGGGATTCCTTTGAACAGCTCAGATTTAGGAGTCAGCAAATATGTGAGTCTCTGTGTCCAATGTATGTCTAGAGGGTTGAGTTACACCACATCTCTTTTGGGTGACGGGGTGGGGAAGGGTGCGTGTGTTTAGGGTATTTTCCCTAGTGTGCTGTTGCTGTTTGTGCCACGTTGCAAACCTCCCAACCTTTAGATGAGTAGTTGACGGAATCAAAATTCACCGTGATGACATTCCAAACCAATGTGAGCTTCTTTGAACATATAATGAGATGTGAGGCACTGGGCAGGCAGAATGCATATTCAATTGTAAGTAAAAGAGGACATACTTATGGATTCTTGTTTCCGCCACTGAATAAAAAATAAGAAAAGGTAATTGAGACTTTTTGTGTCACAATTACCTTTTTTTTCTTCAGGATTACAATTAATTTGCAATTGTAAGAAAATGTCAGAATTTTGAAATAACTTTTTTCCCTCAGAATTGGACTTTATAACTAGCAATAGCAAGTTTAAAAAGTCAGAATTGTGGGATAAAAAATGCAATTATCTTTTACA
This sequence comes from Gobiocypris rarus, assembly GCA_023029165.1. Taxonomy (NCBI): domain Eukaryota; kingdom Metazoa; phylum Chordata; class Actinopteri; order Cypriniformes; family Gobionidae; genus Gobiocypris; species Gobiocypris rarus. Next base: position 9,555,732 of record CM040922.1, read on the forward strand.
TTTGTCTAATTCCGTGGCGGGAACAAGCTTCCACACAGTGGCATGCACAGACCTCCGTGGGGGCAGGGGCAATCGAGTTCCAGGTGGGGGAGGGGGGTGTTCCCCCTCGGTAAGAAATCGCTTTACGGTGGTGTTGGTTAAATCGCCTCTGGTAGAAATTAGAAATTGCGTTCACGGGGGCAAAGCGGTGCAATTGAAAAGGGCACTTTCATGATTAAAGGGGCAGGGGCTCAAGAAATATGATGAAATTAGCATGCACATTTAAATATATAATATCTGCTAATAATCTGTAGCCTGACGTCATCATACTATAAACCCTTTAAGCAATGCATGCAAATCCCGAAAACAGAATTGATTAGTTCAGCTCTCGAGTCTTCGGGTTCGAGTCATTCGTTCTCACAGCCCCATAGGCTGAATGCAGAAGATCTGTACAGAACCGATGGCCTGTTAGGGCATGCACGGTCAACACAAAATCAAAAAAACGCTACCTGAGACAACTCGCTGTTCCCGAGTCATATTTAAGATTAGTTCAAATAGAAAGAATCGTTCATGAACGACGCATCACTAACGCATAGTTGTCAACAGAACTCAACTACACGCTGGAAGAAAATATGAGTGTGAACGATTTGCTGGTGTTTTTTACTAAAACAATCATCATTTTTGAAAGTGCTCTTTGGTGACGTCAATTCTTACGTTACTGTTTATCATCTGTCCATCATCGTATAAAGCCCGCCCTGACAATTTGATTGGTCCGAACAATTTCTGTTCGGGCATAATTACTCCACAATGGATCAAGTGCAGACCCAATTGCCCGACCTCAAATGTCGTGGGCGGGGCTAAATTTGGCTGGCATCCAGGCTAAATAATCTGCTTATAACTGTTATAATATCAATATATTATGTCATTTAGTAATAATAAAACTGGTAAATCTTTTTGTCAAATTTGAAGCTTGACACCCCTTTTACTGTAATTGGATGGAGCATAAGCATTCAGCCCCTTTTGTTTTCTAAGAATGAAAGAAAGTCACATGGGTTTGGAATTATGGTAAGTGATGGTTTTCATTTCTGGCCAAACTAACCTTTTAACCAGATCTACACTTAAATTCCTAATCCACTTTTCAACTTTGGCTGCCCTCAGCCACATTCTATAATCCCAAGTTTACGTTCTTACTCAGGCTTCAGAAAACACGGGGCGTGAGACACTAAGGAAGTCAGAGTCTGTGTTTTTATGCGTGCGAGGAGAGAGTTATGCAAGTTCATTGGTCATTAACAGTTTCTTCACCTCCAAAAGCCTCTCTACACTCCTCCAAATCTAAACATGCACAACTATTACCTTCATAAATCCCTGCTCTTTCTGCCACAAACTCCCCTTTCAAAAACAAATGTTCTCTCTCACTGTCACACACACACGCAGACACGGCCATGGTTCACTGGCTCTGTGCACAGTCTTCCGTGTATCTTTTTGTCTGAGGGCTGCCAGGCTTTGTTTTGTGAAGAGAAATAACAAAAAGCGACCCCCTATTCCCTGACCCGCACCGTCTCTCGGCCGCTCTAAACCCCTCACACACATTCCACACAGTGCCCGGGTCAAAGGCCACGACAAGCACAATAACAAGTTAAAAAGGAAAGGGACGGACCGGGTGAAGTTCATTCACATCTTAAATCCAGCTCGGTAGAGAAAAAGGGATAGAGTTTGAGGGAAAAATGTGCTTTAGGGACTGTATTCTTTGTCTAAGTGAGCAGAGGGATACTAATCGCATGTATATGAGGAGAATTCACCCGACCTTTGGAGTTCAGCATCTACAGCAATGGCATCAGCAGAAGCTGATTGTGAGGCTATATAGAATACACAGCAGTCTGGTTCTGAAACTATTTTTCAACATTTAAAAAGCCTTGAACCATATCAAGCACTATCAAGTTTCATCATGTTGATCTGAAGTATTTGAACATTTGAAAAAGACCATGGTACAAGATTATGTACTTAACAGGGAACAGATGCAAATTATCCAACCACATTTTACCAAGATGTGGTATGACATCATGCAAACATGGCAACATTCAAACAACACAAAATTATATTCTCTCACAATCACACTTTAAACCCAAATAAATTAGCAAACTATTTTAAGGGCAATCAGTTACATCAATTTTTTTAAGTTAAGAAATGTAAAGTTTAAGTAAGCAGAACTTGCTGATTTTTATTTTGTACTCTTAGATTTGAATTGGTCTTAACTTGAAATATTTGAGCCAATTCATACATACAACTTAAAATTATCATGTAAAATATTTGGCTAGTTTTAACTAGCGAAGTCAATAAATGCTACCTTGCTAATTGCTAACAATGTTTTGATAGTATTAGCATAGCATTTGCTGAATGAGTACAGCAACATAACACATATATCTGTTCTTAACCTAAGCTCATGCTCCACTCATCACCATGATGGTAACCCTACAAAAAAACGTATAAACTAGCATAACAAAACACTAAACACTATTAAATCTCCCACTTTAAGTGACATTGTTCACAAACTGTTTTATTCACGTCTTTGAAACACTCATTGAATGATTATGTGAGACATGATACATTTCAGTAAGCTGTACTTTATCGTTCATATACCTTTTACCTTCTGATGTCCATCCATAATCATTTGGTGCTATAGCTAGTGATAAAGAGAAAGACAGAACAGGTCACCTGCCGCTTGAACTGAGGCGCATCATACAGCGATCTGTCATGTCACATTAAAAAGAGCCAACATGGCATTTATTGTTTGAATTTTTATAATAAAATTGACAGATTTGAAAGCTGAGACTTTGTTTTATATCAAAAGTAGCCTGCTATGTTTTGTCTGAATGTGTGAGAGTTGGCATTCCTGAGACTATGAATGCATTATAAAGAGAATCACTTGGTAGTTTTCTCAGTTTACAAAGTATCACATTACTGCACTTGTATAAAACAAATTCAGAATTAATTTTAGTGTCCTAGCGGACAACCTGAGACAACCTGTGCATGAGTTTTAAACTGTCCTAAGTCATATCTGATCATACCATCCTCATTCGTGACAGACTTGTATGTGACAAAGTGAAACACTTAAAATCAAAATGCCTGCTTCGCTCCCTGTTACCAAAGTATGGCCTCGTAGAATTAGCATTCATTCAATAATCAACAATGTGACCTAAATGGTTCAAACTATGTTCTGTTTCTATCATGTGGACTATAGGTGACAAATCTGGTCAAGTATGAAAAATGACAAATGTTAAATTAGTCTACAACTTACCATGTTTTGAAAATGGCTCTTCTGAAGACAGAAATTATGTCTTGATCATGTAATTTAAAGAGACAGTTCACTTTTATTTGAGGTAAATGGTGTTGTGGACACAGCTAAATCATCTTGTTTAAATAATTTTTTTCATAAATGTCATTGATCTAGTTTACATATTTTATTAGTAGTTTTTTTTTGTCCTTTTTTATTTAATTTTTTTCTTAACTGTTAACATTACTTAACTAGTCTGCAATGCTCACCACAAATCTTTTTGTTGCAATTCTCATTTCCATGCCAACAGCAAATTCAATACTTTACAGGGAATTCAGCACTAGGATTTTAAAGTTGAAATTACACGGATTGGTGGCTTTACAGCACATATCATCATCTAACAACCTCTAAGTGCTCACTGTAGGTCTGTTTTGAAAAGTTTTTTTTTAACGTTAAATCAATTTCTCTATGGAGACTTCAAATGGGATTTTTTACCTCCGGAAGCAGTCTGCACCTATTGTCTGTATTGTGTGTGAGGGCACAATCGTGAGGGCACTTGTGTGTAAGACAGTGTGTACTTTTTGAAATATGTGTGTGGGAGAAAGTAAGATAATTAAAAGCTGTTGTGGTCTCTGCACAGAGCGTGTCTCTAGAGGAAGATGCTAATCTTTACGTGTGTGTGTGTGTGTGTGTGTGACCTGTGTCTCTTAGGGAGGATGTCTGTTCTGATGGAATGCTGACCTAGAAACCAGAGCATGGATAATCCTGACAAGATCACAAATCTCATTCTGTCACCAAAGAGATGATGTGTGTGTGAGTGTATTTGCAGTTGTGTGGGACGGTAATGAAAATTACATTTTATTACTCTGCTCCAAAATCTAGTTGTCTCTGGGGACAGCATTTGTAAAGCAGCACTCCTGACAGGAATGCTCTGCCAAAATGTAGATAATTTAGTTACGCTCCTTTGTAAAATATCCTTGTAAAATATTCCTAAAATTGACCTTTCTTCTAAAGCAGCACTGCATGCACTATGGCAAGCTCAGTGGCAAAAGAAAATAAAACATTCACATTAAGGGTTTTGAAATTGTTCTGGGAGCATTAAATGCACAATATGTAATATGTTTGCATCCAAAAACCTAGCAGATGTAAGAACAGGTGAGCCCACCTGCTGGGCATTTCTGCCTGACGGACCTCCGCCAATGCCAGATATTTTATATTTTTATATTTCGTTCACTTGTGACATTATCCCAAATGTTTTCAACAATGTTTAAATCCTCATTACGTTGCCTGCCATTTCCTCGGTTTCTGCTTCTACTGCCGTAGAAACATGGCAATAAAATGTTATTTTGCACAGCCATCATGGGCCACAATTATTTGCTAACGTTTGTAGCAGGTTCTGTCTCCAAAGATAACTCTAAGAAACGATCAATCAAATGATCCAATAAGAGTTTTGGACAAGATGAGAAATAAAGTGGGGATCAATACCGGTGTGGCATTTCCTAACACTGTCTGGAGAACAACTCTATGACAGTGTAATTAAATACAGTATGATAAATACTAAATCAGCCTAATTCTGCAAATGCTGTGTTGAAATGTACTTTGAGTATGACTGTTAGAACATTTAAAACGGCACTGTTACATCACCATTTATTTTGACAAATAAAGTGACATGTATAAGTAGTAATTTAGCATTAAACTTGTCACTTGCAGCTAATTCATTAGAATGAAATAAAATCATGTGATCAAACATAACGATTATAAAACTTTATTTTAAATCCTCATACATAAACATGTTTTGCTAGTCCCGTCGGATTGATTTCATTGGCAGTGGAGGTGAAGACCACATCTCCCATCATTCCCTGCTCCTTCATAGCTTCTTCAAGCTACGCCTTTGTTATTGTTTTGAATAAGCAACCTCTCGCGGTGAAAATTACATGATGTTCCTTTAAGTGGTTCCCAACAAAAATAACCAAGTGAGCTACAGTAGTTCAAACGTTCTGTGTTTGCTGAGTAAACATTTACTATTCTATTTCTATTTCTATGCTTATGAGTAATGCGCTATTAGCTTAGCAACATGCTATTGTCAAACGCTATTGAAATCAATTGTAAATCCATTTTTTGGGAAGGTTTCCCAATAAAAATAACCAAATGAAAACAAAATTAATTTGAAGGTTCTGTATCGGCTAGGTAAAAGTGGACTCTTTTGCCCATTATTTGTGTGTGCCATATATTTATATGGTATTATATAAGTATTTTGCTATTAGCATGTTAACACCAAATTCTATTGAAATACACTGCATATCCAATGTTTGAGAACACTGTTTTGTTAACATTAAGCAATGGTTCTCAATCAAATTAACCAAATGAGAACCATATTTGAAGATTAATGGAATGTAAATATTGACCATTGTGTGTGCGCTGTGTATTTCTTTGTATTATTGAATACAGAAGTGTGATATTACAGTAGCTTAGCAACATGCTAAGGTCAAGCGCTATTGAAAATACATTTGCGAGTGTCTATTTACTGGGATCTTAAAGGGGCATGGTGGTGGAAAAGTATTGAAATATTTTTTTATTCCTGCCATTTCATATTTTTTCCAACACCATGTCTCTTTAGGGACTTTTTAGTTATTTGTATGGTGCGCAAGGTTGCTGTTTCCATGTAGAGAATTCCAAAATCACTCACTTGGTAATGAGGTTTTATCACGGCTAGAATGTTGCCTTAAAAAAAAAGCAGTTGCCTATGTAGTCTTCAAGGAAACTTACTAGATTTAGGATCAGAGCTTATGTGTTGGTGTTGCAAAATCACCCACTATGCCCAGTATCATGAACAATATTAAGTGTGCATGGTAGTACTTGCACACGTGTGTTGATGGTACACAGATGGTGTGAAATCTGTTCATGTGATTTAAAAAAAACACACACAAAAAACAGATACTCCTATGTGTCAGAATATCAATAAAACATTACAGCAATGTGTGTGTGTTGACAGTATTGCAAATGTTGATAGGGAGCCTAGCCTAGTGTAACATTCAAGTTAGTGATTAATGTAAGATCAGTTCCATGTACGGGTCAATAAACAGAAGAATTTGAAGGGCGCACACCATACATGCAAATGAAAAGATTCAATACTAACCTCTCGCAAACCCCCTTTAATTCACTGGCTAGCTCTCCACACACACAAACAGACGAATGAAAACAAACACGGGTGCACACAGTTAAGCTATCTATGAGGCCCAGACGGACCTTCTCCCCTCAGGCGGCCATTAGCAGAGCGAAGGTGAGTTTTTCAGAGGAAAAGGAGTACACACCGTATGATACGACCTGTCAATCAAACGCACTGCCTCAGAGGAGTGTGGGAAATTTTTTTTTTTTTTGCATTTAAATTTTACTATAATGTCATACTGTGCGGGTAATGCTTAAATAACGCAGCGGTTTTGGTCCAAAGTGTCTGTCGGTGGAGACAGATACAGCTTTTGAATACATATTCGAATCTTAGGAATACGGGTGAATGAACTGAAAGAAAATGAATGATATTTAACCGATAAAATGTAACAATATCTTGAATCGAAGCATGTGTCCGTCTGTCTTAACAGCTTTATCTCTGACAGCCTGTCAATGGCCTGCTGATGTGGATATTATTGGGCTGAAAAACAACTCTATTAGACTCTGCCAGACTCTGTTTCAAGAACAAACAAACGCTCAAACGCAGCAGCCGTCGGTCCTTACGACTGTACTGTGAAGGGTCATGTGGGGTTTTGGTAGTGAGGGGTTTTTACGGCGCCTGTCAAAGTGCCAATTTGATTTAGTGCCCTGACTTGACGGGGGCAACACATCAAACAATGATATAGAGAGATGAACCAAGAAGGAACTTAAAAGAAGACAGAATGAACAAAACCAGGAGGGGAAGGGAGTGATTGTGCCATTAAAATGCCAGTGATGTCATCCAGCACTTATTATGAGCCAGCAGCAAACCGTGTCGACTCAATGGACAAACAGAGTAACAAAGTGGAATGTGGGAAGATATGATAAGATCAAGTAAAGGGGGAAATCTAACTATATAAGTATAATGTCAAAAACGGCATAAAACTACAAAAAGTGTTAAAAACGCCTTCTGGGAGCTTTGAGACCATATTAAAGGTGAATGATAACCAAGATAAACCAGCTCAAAGGCAACTTTTCAGTTTTTATCTGTGGGTTTTACTGCATGGAATGTAATCTTTATTTGATAGAGTGTCGGGGTTGCAAAGAGAGAAAGCAGAGAAAAAGAAAAAAGAGAGAGGTCTGGTAAAGGAACAGGTGCACTGTTTTTCCCAATGTCTCATCTCAACATATTTTAAACATTTATTTAACATTGCCTCAATGCTTTTATAACATCTCAACAAGTCCAAACATCAAGTCCCGTCCAATCCAACTGGACTTCTAAAACACTGAAAAAGTCCTCTTGCCTACTGAAATCAGCATTGTTTATAGAAATACTGTTGAAAGTCAGTTAGAAACAGTCTTTATCAGACGTCACTTTCAAGGCATCTCATTGTGGTATTAAGTTAATATGACAATGTTTCAATGTAAACAAAGAAATCTAACAGCCATTATTAAACGACTATGTAAAATGCTGAAACAGGGTTTGGTGTCCTTGTGTGGTCGCTATTGGATTTTTTTGGTTAATATTGAAATTCTTTGGGGTGCTTATATGCCAATGCTAATCAGGCCAGACGGCTTGCCTTTGCTCAACAAAGAAGCTGGACAAAGAGAAAAAAAAATCCTGCCTAACATGTGGCCTGGCTAATAGAGGAAGTGCTTTATGTCTTAGGTTTCAGGCAGTAGTGGATATCACATAATGTTAGTGTAAAAGAGAATTTATAAAGGACACTAAAATAAGTATGAGTAGGCTTGACAATGGTTCCTCCAGGCATGCAGGGGGCAGTAGTATGAAATGCACCCCTATCTAATACCACAATAACAGACTTCTGTATAAAAACTGATTTAAATAAATGACTGGCTGAACCCGAAATCGCCCCCCAAATAGGGTATTATTTGAAGGGACAGCCATTTGTAGTGGTGTCCGAAAACCATAGTGGACGTTATTGAGTGCACTCATTAAATCCCACATTGCACCGCAATAACGAGTGTACAGCTGAAGTACACTCAACGGCTGTCTGACTTCACACTCGTTTTCATTCACTCCTTCAAGTGAACTGTATTAGTGGACTAACATAGGGAATAGTGATTGAATGTGTATGGAGCGATTTCAGACTCAACCACAGTCTCGGTGAACAATCGTACATCAGAAGAAAAAAAAAAGGAAAATATTTGCAGACTTACAAACACATCTATCCATTCAAAAATAAGTAGTGATTTCACATACATACCTACAAAAACAAGACAATCGAGGATAAAGCTCTGCTTTTAGATATTTAATTTACTTGCTAATAAGCATCTTGAATAAAACTTATGTCTTTAGTGATTTAAACTAAACACAGTGAAGTCCAGCCCAATCTCACAGCAATTCGTACATATTTTAAGAGTTGGCTCATTTTAATTTAGCAAAAATTTTACAAATTCGCACGGGTAAGGTCGTACAAATCCATATGATTTAGCCACAATACGTATAAATTGGTCATGAGATAGCGTTGTGTAGGCTGATTCCCAAACAAATGTTCTCCTAGTAGTGAATAAAAAAAGACTCACTTATTTTCATCTTAAGGCTTGTGGGACTTAAATCAGGTTATTTCCTGTCTTAAAGTTCATATGACAGATACACATTTTTGTAATTGGTCGTGTTTTAAAAAAAAATATGTAAAAAAAATAGGAAAATAGGAACTCTTACCACATTTTTTACACGTTTAGTCTTTTTATTTAATACATAGTTAGGACTAATTATTGGACTGCATTTATGCCACCATTAAAAAGTCTGTGAAAAGTCAAACTCCATTTAGAATCAGACTGACGAGGACAGTAAATGCAATTAATATTGCATATCTCCCCCCCCCAATATATTTTCCTCAGAAGTACTAAGAAAATCATCAATGGAACGGTTATGGGGAATCAGAACCACAATTGTTAAATTTTTACGTCTCCCATCGCTAGTTACCATGGCCACGAGTAGGGTAAGTTCCTTCATTTAGACTATTCTCATTTGTTCTATCTACAAATGAATCAACACTGTGGAAAGCAAAAAAATGTGAAGAACAAAAACATGAAAAGAAAAATCTCATTACCGAATGACAAAGGTGCCATTTCTGGTATTTAGCCATTTGACGGCAAGAAATCCAATAAATCAACAAAGACAAAGAAAAGTCTGAACCAGGAAGCTCAGGTCACCCTGGCCTGTAACATACGATCTCTTCTTACACCTCCTGATGATGTCACGTCTCTTCCAGTGAAATAACTCAGGTGAACTGTGGACCTGAAGCCTCAAGCTGGCACAGGGTGATAATGTCAGAGATGGTTTGGAGACATCACCCGAAATGTGATAATGAGAGTCGAGACGAGATTGTAACCAAGCAACGGGTATGTGTAACACTCAAGAGGAAGCGGAGAGTTTGGGGCTGAGTTAATTTAGACGCACAGTTGCGTTGTCCGTCTTAGTCCTGCTGTTTTCAGCCTGAATCACAATCACAAAGCCTTGAAACACATACAAATGCACAGCTGGAGTCCATCTGCAGGGGTTAACATATGAAAACACTAACTGCTGTAATGTGAATGTGCGTGTTAAGTGTGTATAAGTTTGGCATTGTGTGTCTTCGGTAAGCAAGCAGTTTATCATGGCATACAAAGTACTTCAAAAGCCCGGGCAGAAAGCAAGAAGCCCTTAAATCATCATGAGTGACGGACTCCCGCGCAGTGCTGAGGGGTTTTTCTTCGACTGCTTAACTTTGACCTCCGACCTCTTGGAAGTCTCAGAAGAGTCTCCATCTGAACTAGTCGATCATCCGTCTACACCTCCTCCACATGCGATTCCTGCTCCTCACATAAAAATGTTTAAAAAACCTCAAAAACAAACAACCGGGCACTGAGGAGTTGTTATAGGAAGCTGATGAAGTGGAAGGAATAAAAAACTGCTTCTTTGATGCTCAATAAATAAATCAGATGGAGGTCCGAGTTCAGAAAAGACAAACATTTACAATCGGATGAAACGAGAAAAGGAAAATAAAGGGGGTGAATTCACTAAACGGTTGCGCTACTTTTGCATGTGGGGCACTCTGCGTCTCATTCACTAATCACCCACAATCCAGTTTAACAAGCTGCAATCTGCACTGGAATAGTATTTCAAATAAGTGAAAACATTTTCCCTTTTCAGCGCAAACATACTTCCTTTTTATGCAAATTAACCTTATAGTACAATGCGCAAGATATTTTGTACTAGATCCTGCCGGCTACGCCAAAAATGTTAGATCAAAAGTGCAAGGAATAATGGATCCAGTGTCTTCAACAGATCCCGTCAGATGATATTTGTTTCGTGTGCTATCAAAAACTGTCAAAAAACATGCAATTAGCATTGTTTTCTACATTTTCTGGTGATAATGCCAGCAGAAATTCATCAAATGATGATCAAATTATGGCGAAATGGGAACATATGGAGTTTGAATTTTTTTGGGCATTTTAAAAAGTCTTAGTGACGCTGTACAGTATGGCAAGCATGCTAGGCTGCAACCCAGCCTTTAGGATGGGAAACTGTGGTGTGGAAATAGATCTTCTGGGCATGTTTGCTTAAGTGAATTGGGCGCTATAGAACAATGCAGACAGCATGTGCAAATAAACAACGCAATCAATGCAATGCAATTAGTGGATTTCCCCCCAGAGTGTAAAATGTATTAAGTATTTATATTATTTATACAGGTACTTTTCTTCTAAAAGTATGAATCACTCTCTACTGTTTGGTTTTGAGGATAAGCACAATTATTCAATTCCAACCATCGGACGTATAAACTCGTCTCAAACAGGCATGTGACGTACATTCACTTGCACCCGAGCACATGTGAAATCCGTGATACGCCCGCCTCATGTCGCACACAGAGAGACACACGTGTAAATAAAAGCAAACACGCTGCTATGACATACAAGCTGTATTTACCGCTTTTTCTAGACGGTACGATCAACTCAACTTCAGGTCCAAGTTCTAGTAACACGTATAGGCTGTTACAAATAGTCACTTGAACACAGTGAACGTGTGAGGTACGATAAAGTCAGGGTGGGTTGTCTTTGTGTTCACTGATCTCATACTTTATAGTAAATATTGGCTGGACTCTGAGGGGGCATCTCTTGAACGATGTAGACGGGGTGTCCGTAATCGCCGCTGACTTTTTCATAATGGGGGCAGTATGCAGAGTCAGAGGTCCGCAGGGGAATGATGATATCACTAGGCTCAGAGCCGTTATTGTTGCCCCCGCTGGCCCCAGTTGCTGGCCCGCAGGAGCTGCCCCTCTTTGGGGTAAGAGAGGACAGTGTAAGGGCAGGGTGGTGAGTTTCAGCGTGCTTGGCTTTCCGTCGGCGGTAACACACCACGGCGATCACTACAGCGATCAGGAGGACGAAGGCTCCCCCTGCACCACCGGCGATTAGAGCAATGTTAGACACGGATACGGCGCCACTGTCTTCCCTCTCATCGTCCTCACCACCATCACCCCCTTTAGATCCACTTTCTGTATCTGCAATAGAAAAGAGCAAATAAATCAATGCTTACATGGACCAGACATCCACGTGCAGGACTTTTGAAGCTCACATCCTATTTGGCTTTATCTTCTACGACAAACATCCTGATAGTATTTAGATTAGATTCACTTTAATCCATACATTTAAACTAGCTTTGATTTCAGCCGGCTTGAGTTCAAAACTGCCTCATGTTTGGCTTCAACACTGCAGCTTCCTTAAATGTTTACCTTATGTAGATCAACGAGTGTAGCCTAAGCCTCCAAGAAATTAAAAAAAGCAATTCAAAGAACACAAGACAGTGCGCTAACATGACAACATATGCATATGTAGATGGTATCAAGGTTAATACATAAATACAGTTGAAAGCAGACCTTATTGGGATTTTCACCATTAAAAATGTTTACGGGACATCTTTATGATCCCATGTTGCTCCATTTTTCACACTTTATATTTTTTTAACCAGAGGTTAACCGGTTATTTTAGTATTATATACTGTAATAGCATTTATTAATATTTTGAATTTGCTTTTATATTTTCAGTTTATATTTTAATTTTAGTTTCAGTAATTGTATGCGCTTCTGTCATTATTTAAAAAAAAAATGTGATGCTTTAGATTAGGGTACAATTCTCACTATTAATTAACTTTTAACTATGATTTTTGCCTCAATAAGCTGCTAACTTTAACTTATTAATAGTTAGTCAGGTAGATGTTGTATTTGTTAAGTTTAGGTATTGGGTAGGATTAAGGGATGTATAATATGGTCATGCAGAATAAGGCATTAATATGTGCTTTATAAGTGCTAATAAATGTCAATATTCTAGTAATATTCATGCTAATAAGCAACTAGTTAATAGTGAGAACTGGAGCCTAAACTAAAGTGTTACTTATTCAATTAGTAGTACTGTAGTACTTCAGCTTGAACTTATTCTATATCAGTTAGTCCCTAATTTTATTTTATCTTTATTTAATTTATTTTTAATTAACACTAACAGCACAGTTCATATTAGAATATTTATGAGATTTAAAGGGATAGTTCAGCCAAAAATTGAAATTCTCTCATAATTTACTCACCCTCAAGCCATCATAGGTGTATATGACATTCTTCTTCCAGATGAATACAATCAAAAAATATCCTGGCTAATCCAAGCTTTATAATGGCAGTGAATGGCAACCCAAAATTTAAATCCACAAAAATTCATCCATCCATTAAAAAAGTAATCCAAAAGTAACATTTTAAATTTACAACATATTTTAATACTCTGATTTTATTCGTCTCGAAGAAGAATGTCATTTACACCTAGGATAGCTTGAGGGAGAGAAAATCATGGGGTAATTTTCATTTTTGGGTGAACTAACCCTTTAAACATCAATAAAATAACCACATAAATCTGCTGTATTTGTCAAAAGTCTTCTAAGGTACTACAAAAGTAAAGACAGAAATTAGAAGGACAATACAGAGGAAACATTCAAACTAAATTTCTGCAACTGCACAATGTCCTTGAATATTTAATGAGGGCTTGTTGCTTATGACATTTGGAGCTGTTGTTCTCACAGGGTCTCAGGTTCAAGTCTGACCCAATTACCCAAGCCCTCAGAAATTTCTGGTTGTTACCTGGGGATCTGCTGTTGGGTCGGCCTGGATCAGGTTTGGGCTTTGGGGGAAGGCCATATGCAGCTATAAAAGCAAAAAAAAAAAAAGAATTACATGATGTGATACATTAAGCACATTTTGATGCATAGTACAATCACTTCAATTATGTGAGCGAGTGTGTGCTGGTATTGACACAGCATTTATTGAATTTTGCGTGGGACTCTCCCTCAGTGCATACTGTAGGTGGATTCATTGATGTGCTTTTGGAGGTGATGATGATACTCACTCTGTCCCACTTTGAGAACCAGCTTCATCCCTCGTGTCACGCAGACGCCTCCTCTCATGCTGTCAATCCCATCTTTTGTACCGTCAGAGGTAGCTTTAGGAAGAGGTTGAAAAAAAAAAAACAGAACAACATTAATGTCAATGAATTTTCTTTTTAAATTTCCAGATGTTGTGCAATGACGGCTGACTGGAACCCTCTGACTAAGCAATAAAACACTGGTTTATGACTCCCCGTTACTTCACAGCAACGTGCAGCCGCACGCACACAGAAAGGACCAACAAACATAAACTGTGTAACTGGAACTTTCTACAAATACAGTACCCTTTAGCATCAAATTACTTTTTTATTAATCATCAAAGGCACACACCATGTTTTTTTGTTGATAACTATGAGATAACATGTTTTTCCCTCATTACATTATTTTTTTTCTCTCAAAAATCGTGAGACCCAAGTAGTAACACCATTTGCCCCCCTGTAAAATAATCACATTCCATTTCTCAATTTTAAGTGTATTCATCAAGCTCAATTTCTAAACAACTATTTTAGATATTTTTTTTTAAATTCCTAAATAAAATATCAAGTTCCATTTTTTGTAAAAGGGTTGCAAAACTCATCGCATAATATGAACAATAAATACACAGCTCATGTAATGTATCTAATTTCGGTTGAGGTTGAAGATGAACATTTTCAGCACTTTTTCAGGTTCAGCACTGACCAATTGATGAACTTTGAAACAACTTCTTCATGAAATTAACTATTTTGTATTGAGCTGTTTATTTTCAAATTAATTTAAGATAATGTCAGTTTAATGAAGTTAAAATTATGAGTTCAATTTAGTCACATACATTATATAAGTAATAATTATTGCTGTCAATTAATTAAAAATGTTACAAATTAATTGCTGATAAATTAATCAAATCGTTCTAAGTAAATCAAATCAAAGTTGACTGACATAAAAGTTGCTTTAGAAGTCAATATGTTTGTTTTATTTCAATGTCATTGAAACATATAAGCCCTATCATACACCCGGTGCAATGCGGCGCCAGGTGCTTTTTGCTAGTTTCAGCATGACGCAGTTATTATTTTCACTTCCAGTGCCAAGTCGTTTAAATAGCAAATGCATTTGTGCCCATTTGTGCAGCCATGGACCTGCTGGTCTGAAAACGAGGTGTGTTCAGGCGCCTTGTAGGCGCGTTGCTATTTTGAGGCAAATGAAAACGACTGTGCCATTGACCAACAAAAACCTGGTCTAAGTATGTGTTTGTTATTTAAAGGGCATGTTAGTAATATGCGCCTCTAGGTGGGTCCATAACGTGCATACACTCTGCTTTTTACACACACACAGGGACATGCAGCAGCACACAAACATTTTTAAATATGAAAAATTCAAGGATTTCTCTCTGGAGAAGCGTTCAGTCTTTCTGCTCGCAAATTTCGCCATGTAAATAGCACAACTGGCTTTTAAAGGGAATGGGAGATGAGACTCTGATTGGTTTATTGCACGTTCCATCCAAAACACATCCATCCCTTTTGGACCATGCACCGGGGCGCGCCGACCATTTTCTCCATCGTTAAACTAGCAAAAGTGGATTCGGACACGCCCTAAGTGCACTTTATGCTCTAGACCATGTGCTTAGATTGTTAAAATAGGGCCCATTGTTTTGAGTTTGTGACTGAGGTGGCCTTCCACACATGATGCGTTCCTGTATGCCAGCGCGCTTGGTGGGATTCTTAGTTGCTTCTTGCCTATTTAGAACTTGCTTGTCTCGTGCATGCTTTGTATATAGGAAACTGTCTCTCAGGAATAACAGAGACTCAACTGCAACTATGTTGCCTTTTAACCATGTATACAATCATCCCTCAACACACACACACTAACACAGTCTCTGAAACACACAGTCATTGCATCTTCCAGCCTTCACATTACTAAATATTTCATAGTTGAGGCGCCTCGCTGAAAAACTTGGTACTTTATCCATGTAAGTCTGAGTAACTCAGCATCCACTGAATACTGCATTCAAACAATATTCAAGCGCCCTCCCCTACAAAGAGCTTCATCTTCAAACTTATTTTCCTTTCCAAATTTAAAGCCCGCTCATGAGGCCGATATTGAATTCTTCATTGCAGAAACACTTTGCATTTGAACCATTCAATATTTTATTGAACCCCCGAATGACACACGGTAGCTAATCTGCAGCGCTCAGAAACCACGGCGCTCCTGTACAAAGACTCTTCCCGTCCAAAATATCTCTCGATTATTACATTCTTAGGAAAACATTTCAGCAGACGGCTGAGGAGCACATGCAGATGAGGGGTGCCAGTAAACATTGCTTTTCTGCTTGAGGGTAACAGTTTTATTTTAGGTGAAGCTCGATAAAAAGGAACTGAGGCTGAGGTGGGCTTCGTATTTGCCGTATTTTTAAAAGCACTTGCGTGCAATTACGTGATTTAGGATTTGTGAAGAATGGTCTGGATTCAATAGAAAATTAAACGGCTTATGTGACATGCTTTCAATCACTACAGAAATTCATTCAACAATGCACAAAAAGGAAATCTAAGGCATTCGAGAAGGTGTTTTAGAAGAAATGCGAAGCTCACACTTATGTGTTAAGACATTTATATAATTCATCTGTACAAAAATGTGTTTTATTTGAGTAATAAAGTGTCTAAATTACCATTTTAAGAGGAAGGACTACTGTTCAAGGCAGATGAACATCTGTAACATCTGGTATACTGACATACACTTCTGTTGAAAATTTCAAAAGGGGTAAGTAAGTGTTTTAAAAATATTTCTTAAAATAATTTAAAATAAGTGTTTTCTATTTTAAAAATGTATTTATTCCTGCAATAAATCTGAATTTTCAGCATCATTAATCCTTCAGAA
The DNA here is from genome assembly GCA_023029165.1 of Gobiocypris rarus. Lineage (NCBI taxonomy): Eukaryota > Metazoa > Chordata > Actinopteri > Cypriniformes > Gobionidae > Gobiocypris > Gobiocypris rarus. The sequence continues at coordinate 9,572,399 of CM040922.1, forward strand.
ATCATTATTATAATATAATGATTTGCTGCTCAAGAAACATTTCTTATTATTATCAATGCTGAAAACAGTTGCTTAATACAACTTTCAAGCATTTTTTTCTGGATTATTAGATATAAAGTTTAAAGAACAACATTGATTTGAAATCTAAATCTTTTGTAACATAAAACATTTTACTGTCACTTTGGATCAATTTAATGTGTCAGAAGTATTAATACAAAAAAAAACACTGACTCTATGTGCTTATTGTCCAGTGTCTAATGATGCCATAAAGGCAGTGTATAGCCTTTATGGCATCATAATCTATACAAGTATACAAAAGAGGAAAATGTTCTATTAGTAGTAAGTGTAATTTAAGATCATTTAAGTATAATTTATCTTGTGGACATACTGTATTATCAATAGTGTGTATCTTAATTTTATAAAAATGTAATCTATTCTGATAGAACATTTTGAATCACAGACCTCCATTACAAGTGCACTGAACTGTAAACACAGATTTTCTGTGGTAATCGTCAGCATGTCACAGGTGCTGTCCATGGAGCTTAACTTGAATTAAACCCAGAATATTTCTTTAAAATTTATGAAGGTCAAAAACATAGGCAAAATCAAGAACAACAAAAACCCTTGGATTTCATCCAAAGGGCCTTATTAAAGTCAAAACATTACATTCACCCAAAACTGACTAGAATGAACACAGCATAAAAGTTAAAGTTAAACACACACAGAAATGCATATGAACACACACTCATGGATTGAATCCAAAACCATGACCTTTTTTGTGCTCACGGTAGTCATTAGTCAACACACTGGAGGTGTAGAAAAAAATGATTCATCACCTAATGGCTCTCATTGTGTTCTTCACCTCCCTCGCTCTCTCTTTTCTCCCTGTAGGGATGCAGAGATGCTCAATAAAGGTTTAAATGCTGAACTTGATCAGCAGATAGAGAATCAGAGTTAAAATAAGAGTTAAAAAACCATGTCAAGGTACCAAAATCATGTCATAGTCAACAGCAATACCAGTGAATTTTCATGATTCTTGATGCCAATTTTGATATCACATGAAAAAAAAAACGAATATGCTAATTAACCAAACCCTTTTTTTAGAAAGAAAAACAAGTGTATAATATAAAAATATTAACAAATCAAATTAAAACAAAGGCATGATGACCAAAAAACAAACAAACAAACAAACAAAAACTGATTCAGTTTCTCAAGCTATTATTCAAGAAAAATGTAACAAAGAAACAAATTACAAGCAAAAAAACAACAACAACCAAAAGATAGAAATAAAGCAAAACAACAACAACAACAAAAACATTTTAGGCTTTTCAGGTCTCTATCAGCAGTATACATTTTAAACATCCATTAAAATAAAGTAAAACAACAACCAACTACCCGAATTTGAACAAACTCGTCAACTAGTTTATCTCTTTCTTTCACTCTCTCTCTTTACAAACTGACACAGAGCACACTATGATCCACAGGTAAACTAGGAGTGTCCTTTTTGTAGACAACGAGAAATTGTGAAAGACTGATCCCACTTTTTAACACATTGGAAAGATGGTGTCATAGACAGGGACAAGTGTTTAAAGGTGTCATGAACTGGCTTTTTTTATTTTATTTTATACTGTTTGTCTGAGGTCAACTTATTACATTTGTGTGGTTTTTACATTCTCCTGAACGCTTGGTTCTCATGGGTGTTCCGCATTGAAGACTTGGAAGTAAACGCCCACGGCTATGATTGGATAACAGTTTTGCATATTATAATAAGTTTCGACTCCCCCGTCAGTACACGTGGGGAATTGTTTTGAAAAAGTCCAATATGGAAAAATGGCAACCGTAATGATTCGCCCATACATGTTCGACCCAGAGTCTGATCCTGAATCGCAGGACAATGAACCAAGTACACCTCAATTACAGCCTGTGATAGCTTGGTAAGTTATCCTTAGGTAGGTTTATTTCTAATGTATCTGTTTTTTCTAATTTTATATTATAGTGTAACTGAAAACGATCTGTAACAGTGCAATACCATTACATATGAAACACATGTTTTACTCACATAAGTGTGTTGCACCATTGCACCTGGTGTCAATAAAAGCTTTTCTTTGACTAACAAGGACGTTTTCAGCTCCGAAACTTACAGGATATTATCACGATGAACTTTAATATATCAAAGGCTCATGGGAAAGTTGATTTCATCACCCCTGAACAAAACCTTACATTTAACCCACCTGCCCGAGATCTACGTAGGTCATCTGACATTTCATACAGTTGATGGTGACGAATATGATGCAGGACGACAGCTCAATGCCTGATGCGACAGAATGCAATTATATCCCTGTAAAATTCAAGATATTTTGCCCCTGTATGAGTTTATCATATTTCTATCATATGATATAGTTAAACAATATCACGAGTGCTGTTTTTGTACCGAAAAGCACAAATGCAAATTTGATACTGAGTTCATACAACAGTTGAATAAATAAGTTAATATCGTGTTATATTTTTTACACAATATTGCCTGTTTTGTTTGCTATATATTTAACAAATGCTGTAATTAATATTCACAGTGTTTTATTTCACAAAATATCATTTGAAAGCAGCTGCCTGCCGCAGTGAGTCTATGAAAACATTGAGTCTGCATTTTATCACTGACTTGGTTGGTACCAAAGTACCAGGACTTTTGACATCCCTTTAAGGAACTATGAGAAGAAAGAGGAAGAGGGTGAGCGGAGAGGTGAGTGGGCGTAGAAAAACAGTAGTCTGGAAGGTTCTGATGATGGTTGTGGAAGACAAGAGGCCGTGGGTTTAAACAGAAGATGAAAAGCAGACATGACACACACTGCAGTGCAGACTTTACAGTCTACATGTTCTCCCGAGCGGTCTAAAAATCATAGACGAGAAAGAACAACGGATGAGTTCGGTAATTGAGACGATGATCTGCGGTGATGTAGAGAAAGGCATGTCTGGAGCCGGGAAAAAAAACAAAACACTGGCCGGAGAACATTTTGAAACGACCCACATACTGACCCGCTCCACCACTCCCAAAATTCCCCTACCCCCTACACAACACCGACCTGAGAAATGGGGATTGACCCATGATGCCCAATGAAGGGAGCAACAACAGCTTGAAAAGGCCCGACAAATAAGGCCAATGGCCAAGTCAACCTTTTCAGCCCACTAGGAATTAGCACAATCTGTTTGGGCTGCACAAACCCAGAGTCATTTTCCCTAAGTAAGCTAAAGTTCCTGCTGGCAAGAGGGCCTCCATGACCTCATTATCTTGCAGCTGTGCCAGGGCAGGCCTAAAGGGGGCAGCACGCAATATGAGACACACTGTGTGTGTGTGTGAGAGAGAGAGATTATCTGAAAATACATTCCAACATACAGAAGAGGCCTTTCACTGAAAGAAAATACCTGACAAAACCACGCCAAGTTGAGATTGTCTAAAGACACCTAAGGAACTGTCTTTAAGGGTTCAGTTCTCTTGGTATGGACAAAAAAGACACATTTAGCCCTGATTAGCTTAGCATTCACAAAGTCATTTTTAACACTGAACTGAAAAATACAAAACAAAAAGGCATAAGGAAAAGTTCCCAACCTGACTGGAAGCTTTATTGATGTATAGGCCTAATTTGCTACAGAGCTTACCGAACATCCAAAACAATGCTGTGTGCTTGTTAAATGCGTGTACATATGGTGGTATTTTTACCAGTAGAGAACTCCTGTAGCGCTTATAAAATGTGTAAAGGAGTCAAAACAGCGGCAGGAATCCTTCTATTGCACACTGCAAGGAGAACTGTAATGGGCAACATAGCTCCTATGACGAGAGGTACCAGGTATACTTCTAAACAAACTAAAACACTGGTTGTGATGTTGTCTTTGGACTGTGTTGTGTGCCATGTGTGAACAGACCATAAATGTTGCTCAATGTACCTTAATGGAACATTGGAAAAGTACTGAAAAGTACTAAAAAGTATAGGAATTTCATTATGAACCTTTTCAGCAAGAATATTAAATGGGTCCTATAATGCCCCTTTTTACAAGATGTAAAATAAGTCTGAGTGTTTTGTCACTTTTTGAGGGTGAGAATTTTTTTTGTGCAGTTTTTGTGCATGTCCCTTTAAATGCAAATGAGCCGCTGCTTCTGGCCTCATTTTAAGAAGAGGGCGGAGCTTCAAGAGCTCATGTTAGCAGCTCTGATTACCTCACGCAGACACGCAATGAAAAGGAGTGAGAAACTCATGAAGAAGTGACAACATTTGGAATGCAACAGGATGTTTCTGAATGGTTAGTTGATGAATTTATTTAGCTGATGTGGAGTTACCTATCTTCAAGTCATCGATTAGCATATTCTGTCATAATAATCTGTAAATCGCTCGTGTGGGAACTGCTGTAAGATGCACAGAGCCAGAGAATGTATACTGCATGAATTTACAGTAGAACATATACGTATAGAACATTACAGTAGAACATATAGAATGTATAGTTTTGTTTAATTACGGTTATAACTTATCTTGCTTTTATGACATGCTATTGCATTTGTGTTAAGTACTGTATTTCAATAAATGTGAAAAGACGGATGCAACACCACAATAATCTTCCTCTTCTCAACATGGCCTAACCCCCGTTGTTGTGTGTTCCCGGAGGCAGGGTTTATGTCAATTTTAGGGTTACTGATGTCACAGACCTGTGAATAAGCTTGTTGTAGTCCCTACCAGCCGTTTGTTATAGTCCTTAAAAAGCGATTTCTTTAAAAGAAAATGTCTCCCTATGCTTTGAACGTTGTAAGTTTGCAGATGTTGTTTATGCTCAAACAGCAACATTACACACTAACTAAAGTTAAAAAAGTTAAATCATAATCAACCACCCCTTTAATTAGATTATGTAATATTCGCCAGTAGTACTACCTGATTTGCTGAAAGGCAGGTAAGTGGACACTACATATAGGAATAGAGCTTACTGCTTGTTCGTCAAACAGCTTTCTTTAGTGTGTCCTGAAACTGGAAGATGGGAACTTGCACACTTTTCCAGATGTCAAAACCTTTTTGGACCTAAAACAACACCTTTTGACTGTGGGAATGCGATGAACTTTGCAATAGAGTTCAGATGTTCTGTTTTTTTGGCCTGCTGCTATAATCTGTAACACATAAAGTCATGTTATGCAGTGGATTGTGGTTAAACATGTCTCTTTCATCTGCCACGACACAGATGTGATGCACTAAGTGAGCGTGTTTATGAGGAACAGTTGTTGTGCTCCTTCACTGAGCTGTGTAGTGATTGGATGAATGGCTTAAAGGGATAGTTCGCCCAAAATGAATATTCTTTTCTCACGCTCATGTTGTTCCAAACCTTGGTGGAACACAAAAGATGATATTTTGAAGAATAAAAGTAAAAACTATTTTTGCCCATACAATTAAAATTCCAAAGTAAAAAGCAACACTGAACCATATTGACTTTCATTGTATGTAAAAACAATTCTCACACTTTTGTATTCTGCAGAAGAAATAAATTCATAAAGGTTTGAAACAACATGAGGGTGAATAAATGAGGATACTTTTTATTTAGAATGAACTATCCCTTTAAAGGTGCAATGTGTAGTATTTATGAGAAATGCAATATAATATACATAACTATGTTTTCAGTGGTGTTTAAAGACCTTACATAATGTACCATTATGTTTTTATTACATTAAAATAAGCCATTTCTATCTACATACACCACGGGTCCCCTTACAGTGAACAGTACATTTAATGTGAAGTTTTTACAGAAGCCCTAAACGGACAAACTGCTCTACAGAGCGCTAGCTACTCTCTGTTCTCTACAATGACAACATCTTTGTCCTGTGTCGGCCACCGTAGCTTCTCTATGTCCTTCAAAAGGGAGGGGTGAGCGATTGCAATTCACAACCTCACCGCTAGATGCGGCTAAAATTTACACACTGCACCTTTAAGTGAGCCCTTTGCTGATTGGTCACAAACTCTTTATACTTTGATGTCACTGATTGGCTGTAACTCCTTGAAAATTCATACTTAATAATGATTACATAATTATGATTAACATTTTTGGCTAGAATAAAAAAGATTGGGCAATTTAATTTTCATTTCTATTTCTCGCACACACACAAAACTTGAGTGCATTAGGTGTGTGATTTGTTTTAGGAATATAAAAAACATATCAAACCAAAACATGGTGCACTTGTCAAGCAATTTAATGGGGTGTTTAATTATAACCAATACCAATTTTCTTCTTCTGTGATTCTGTAATTAACGCCTCCACCTCTGAAAATCAAAACTCGAAGAAAATTCCACGTATTTCCAATTGTAATTGTGACAACGTCCATCTCGTAAATACAATCATTCCGGCTTGTCTTGAAGGAAGCATGTGACTGCCTGACATACAGAGTGAGTGACAGAAGGAACAGTCCCTATGGAAACAGGGCTGAAATCCTACAGCTGTAATCTTAAATGTCATCTTTGGTGAGCAATTGACAGGTATTAACCGCTAATCCTGTCTGACATCCTCTCCACACAGACTTTTTTAATGACTGACCCGTCCAGCAGCTCAGTGTTGAAACGTCCAGACAGAGCACAAAGATGTGACCCCTGCAGTGCACAGAACTGAATGGCGACATAGACATAACTCTACGAACAACAACATACCAAACTATTACTTTAACAAGGTCATAAATTCACAGCCAGAGTAATAAGTCCAGCCACAACTAATGAAACAAGACATTACTCCTTCCTAGTTAACTGGGCTGTCCAGGCCTGCTGCTCCCTGCAGCTCAGACAAAAGACACTTATGTGGCCGAGGTTCTGAAAAGGGTCTTGTAAGCATGGCTAAATAATTGCAGGAACTAGTCAAATATTCAAGTGAATCCCTGTGTTTTGTACTTTGGTGGCTGCTTTTAATGGACATTTTCATGAGGGCAACATTAAGAATTAATGATCTAAAACGGGCACGGATAATAAGAGAGAAAGGGAACGAGATGAGAAAAAGAACAGAATGGAGGGGGGAGAGAGAGACAGACAGATGTCACATTTCTCCCTAATAATGAATAGAAGAGAAAGAAAGAAAAGGAATTACATTTTGAATAAAGAAATTTAAGTCTTTTTTTGGGTGGGGGGGGTTTTAGGATTCCCAAATTCTCATCACCATAACGCATCCAGATGTTTAATGGTTTTTGTAAAGGATTATTCTGTTTATTAAAGTCTCATTACAATAAAACAGATTTTTGAGCCATCTGCAATGCAACAAAGCGAGAAAAAAATCCCCATACATTATTAATGAATGATAATATTAATATATTTAATTAATAATACCAACAACAAATGCATAAATCAAATCTTTTATAATAATAATAATAATAATAATAATAATAATAATAATAATAATAAAGAAAAACAAATCAATCAATACAAAAAAATTAAGAAAAAAAGTAATTTCTTTCTTGGGTGATTCTCACTTAATGTATTGCAAAAATCTCTTTAGCAAATTCTATTCACCAAAAAAAAAAATAATATTTTCATGATAATTAAATCACAATAATTAAAAGCTCTTGTTACCCCAACACACACACAAAATATTACTAAATATAATTAGTATAATAATAATTATAATAGTATAATAGAATTCATTGCATATTTTCATTTGCCGCGATTTAAAACATTATACTGGTCCTCAATGTAGTATTTATGCAAAATATAATTTATTTATTTTATTTGGGGTGGCCAGACATGACCTGGATATGTTCTTGACGGGTTTCATAAGATTCGCCCAGGTAGAGAGAAGTGGAGCGAGAGCAGGGATGACTCGAGGAACAATCTGAGCGAAACAAGAGTGAGATTGTAAAGGTTTTTCTCTAGGTCATGTTCATGTCAGTAATGTTTGGAGGAGATGGAGAGATGACGAGGAGGAGAGTAAGACCTGCTGTCACACGTTTCAAAAGCTGTAAAAGAGCAAGCACACCTATCAGTCAGACGACAACAGCAGGAACCCACACACACCACCTGCCTAACATGAATACTGCGTTTACACACACACATACCCTCATACTTTCAAACTAAACCACACAGCGAATCCAAACTGCACATTCAGCAGTGCTAAATAAATATCTGTCCTCATGTTGGAGGTGAGTATATGATGCATGTTTGAAGAGGTGTGGGAAGGCATTAACAAAACGAGAACTCATTATTGCTCGGCGATGCCTCCTACCTCATCCGAAATCCCAAACGTGGCCCCACCACCAAAACCCTGTGCCACAAAGAGCCCAGATAAAGACACATTATTGAGAATCAGCCTGCTGAAATAACACGCTCTGACATCTGAGTCAGCCCGCAGCCAGCAGCGTGGAGGTGGGGACGCAAGGGAACAGTTAAAGAGGAGAGAGATGGGAGAAGGAGAGAGAGAGAAACTCTATGAACTCTGTGCTGATGAGGTACCGGAGTAGACATTGCATATCTCCATGGATCTGCTCACAGCTTTATGCGGACCAAAGTGCTTTACATTAACATCATTAAATATACATATTTAAGACAGCAGCAGTCCTAATTCATCAGCAACTGTCAGAAAACATGGTTCTGAAAGTGTATTCATGATTAATGAAAGCATCATCCCTATTGGCAAAAACCTTTTTTCAAGGTTGATCTTTCCTCTAGATCTGGCTGATGTGTGGAAATGATTTTGAGCATCGCAAACCTGAGGAATACCTCTAATCTTCTTGAAAGAAAGTGACTGGTGATAGTTTATTCAGTTTTTTAGGCATTCAACTCAATTTGTGCAGTATAAAATGTGTAATATGAGGCACTTCAAAGACCAACTTTAAAACTTGTCTATGTGCACGATAAAACAACCTCTGACAGTTTTCAGAGTCTTTAACATACAAACTCCATTCAAAATATTATTTGTAGATCATTTTAGCTTTGGGTGGGACTTTTGGCCTTCCACAACTTTATTATAACTTTACACACTGGTCAAAAGTTTGGGGTCAGTAAGATGTAAATCTTCTTCTTTTGAACTTTCTATTCACCAAAGAATCCTTAATAAATATGAAGCATCACAACAGTTTTCAATACTGATAATAAATGTTTCTTGAGCATCAAGTCAGTGTATTAGAATGATTTCTGAAGAGTGAAGTAATTCAATTCAAGTTTATTTGTATAGTGACAAAGTAATGTCCATATGGCAGTATACACTATACAGCTATGATATAATATATGCATTTAAGCAATAGCTACTAAAAAACTAACTTTGCATCACAGAAAAAAAACATTGCCAAAAGTATTGGGACACTCCTCTAAATCATTGAGTTCAGGTTTTCCAATCACTCCCATGGCCACAGGTGTATAAAATCAAGCACTTAGACATGCAGACGCTTCTACAAAAATTTGTGAAAGAATGGGTCGCTCTCAGGAGCTCAGTGAATTCAAGCGTGGTACCGTGATAGGTTGCCACCTGTACAATAAGTCCATTTGTGAAATTTCCTCACTACTAAATATTTCACGGTCATCTGTTAGTGGTATTATAACAAAGTGTAAGTAATCAGGTACAACAGCAACTCAGCCATAAAGTGGTATACCATGTAGCGGGGTCAGGGCATGCTGAGGTGCAAGTGCACAGAGGTCACCAACTTTCTGCAGAGTCAATAGCTACAGACCTTCAAACTTCATGTGGCCTTCAGATTAGCTCAAGAACAGTGCGTAGAGAGCTTCATGGAATGGGTCTCCATGGCCGAGCAGCTGCATCCAGGCCTTACATCATCAAGTGCAATGCAAAGCATCGGATACAGTGGTGTAAAGCACGCTGCCACTGGAATAAGCAGTGAAGATGTGTTCTCTGGAAGTGATGAATCACACTTTTCTGTCTGGCAATCCGGAGTCTGCGTTTGGCAGTTGACAGGAGAATGGTAAGTGTCTGACTGCATTGTGCCAAGTGTAAAGTTTGGTGGATTATGGTGTGGGGTTGTTTTTCAGGGGTTGGGCTTGGCCCCTTAGTTCCACTGAAAGGAACTGTTAATGCTTCAGCATACCAAGACATTTAGGTCAATTTCATGCTCCCAACTTTTCTGGGAACAGTTTGGGGATGGCCTCTTCCTGTTCCCAACATGACTGCGCACCAGTGTATAAAACAAGGTTCATAAAGACATGGATTAACGAGTTTGGTGAGGAGGAGCTTGACTGACCTGTACAGAGTCCTGACCTCAACCCGATAGAACACCTTTGGGATAAATTCGAGCGGAGACTATGAGCCAGGCTTCTCATCTAACATCAGTGCCTGGCCTCACAAATGTGCTTATAGACCAATTCCCATAAACACACTCCTAAACCTTGTGGAAATTCTTCCCAGAAGAGTTAAAGCTGTTACAGCTGCAAAGGGTGGGCCAACTCCATATTAAACCCTACGGATTATGAATTGGATGTCATTAAAGTTCATGTACATGTAAAGGCAACGTCCCAAAACATTTGGCAATATAGTGTATATTCAAATTAAAAACCTGGATGAGACCTTGCAAAACATAAAAAAACAAACCCAAAACTTTTGAATTGTGTACATTGTCATCTGCAGAAAGACTGCACCAACTAGTTGAGTAGTTTGGCTATGGGTTGTCATCAACTAGATATAGATCACAGATATAAAAGTTGCAATTATGAAAAATACCCAAGCAAGCAATATCAGTCATTTCACCATCTCGGGTAACTACAGTATAGACACTGATATAGTCTGGCTATGCGTAACCCACTTCTAGCCAAAATATAAAATAACCTTGAATTTGAAAAAAAAAAAACACATGAAATGTGAAATGTATGATATTCCATCATAAGCAAAGTCAACAGTGATTACAAGGTGTTTGGTTTCATTTCATTGACATGTTCTAGATGACTAGTCTATTGTTGGGCTATGGTTAGATGTCTAATACATTTTCACTGACAGCCCAAATTTTGCCTTGTTTTAGCCTAAAGGAGTTTCATTACATCAGATAAACAATAACCTGCCAACCAGTTGACTACTTTTTTGAGAGACTAATAATAAAAAAATAAAAAGTATTTATGACTTCAATTAAGTATTTGCATAATGAATTTCTACTGGTATTCTTTGATGCAGGTAACCATCTATGATTGCAATACATGCATTTTACTGATTCCATGTGCACTTAGAAAAAAAAGCATGCTGAAGGTCATAATGCCAAAGCAGCTCTGATGTGGAATTAAAGCCTTGCAAGCACTGTAATTTCCTTCTGGAAATGCAAACCTAGTTATTTTATGTCTGATTGTTGTATAATACAAAAAGTCTTAAAAATAAACAATGGAGATATCTTTATTTGCATACACACTTCATCTTCCCATTTCAAGATTACATTGAGCCACCATCTCGAAGCTGCAGTTTTTCAGCACAGACTCAGGTTCACCTGCAGTGTTTCACTGTATTTTGGCACAATACAGTCTTCACTCCATTTTAACAAGATGCCCAATCCCTGCTGGTCAAAAATGGCCCACAGCATGATGCTACACAAGCATACTTCACCGCAGGTATGGTGTTTTAAGGTGTTGGCAGCGTGAGAGCTGCACCTTTGAAAAGCTCTACCTTGGTTTTATCTGACCACACAATCTTTTCTAGGTCTGCATTATGCCCCCTACATGGTTCTTTTGGAGTAATGGCTTCTTTTGTATCAACACCCCATGTAGACCAGAGCTCTTGTTGTGATTGACTTTATATTTTATTCTCGGCTACTGAACTCTGTGGGTTTTTCAAAGTGACTGTTGCCCTCTCACAAGTCTCCTTCAGTGTTTTGATGAACAAGCTTTCTACTCAGTGTCTTGTTGGTTTGATGTAGCTTGTAGCTCTTGATAACTGAATGAACAATATTCAAATAGCTACCCAGAGATGGTTTTGTATGATTTGTTATTCAATAAGATGTGAATTTGGATAAAATAGTAGTGGTCCATGCAACTTGTACGCTATATAGCAAGTCTTCTTAAACCTTTCAAACCACTACTGTCTATCATTATCCATTTCATTTTGCGTTCAGTAAAGACAAAAATTTAAAGGCCCACTGAAGTGCCTGGAAAAGAGCAGCATTATTCAATGTGTTGACGTAGTTTCCCCTGAAACAGGAAGACAGCCCTGTAAAGCCGCAGTTTCCTCCTAATCTCTAACCGTTTCTCATTATAATTTCCTCCATATTGCTTTGAAATACAGCATTCTGTGCAGACTTCAAACGGGTCTGATATGTTTTGTGGTCTGCGCCTACGCGTGCATGTGATCCGCACTGTGCTTTTTTGTCTCTGGACCGGATCAGACTGTGTGTGCGCTACGGCGGTGTGTGTGAAACTAACTTGAAACCAGACTTCATTCGCTTCAACTGAAAGCATATACAGTGCATATTTCATTCCCTATCCAGTGCATATTGTGGTATGCGTCGTGGTGCTTCGCGAGTTCACGTCAGAGGCCCAGGTGGAAGACAGGTCTTGTCAAAAATAGTTTTTTGCACAAAAAAAAAAAAAATTCTCGTCGCTTCATACAATTATTGTAGAACCAATGGAGTGAGATGGACATTTTTTAGTACCTTTTATGTGTCTTGAGAGAGGAAATGTCATTGCTGCCAATGGAGGCCTTTTTGAGCCATCGGACTTCGACTAAAATATCTTAATTTGTGTTCCGAAGATGAACTAAGGTCTTACGGGTGTCGAACGCCATGAGGGTAAGTAAATAATGACAGAATTTGTATTTTTTTGGGTGACTTAACCCTTTAAGTCTAGCATATTCATACTAAAAGCTAAAAAAAAACGTACATTTTGATTTCAGGGTGACTTTAAATGGATTTGATCCACAAATACAAATACAAAAGGCGCTATATGTCGGAGGAAGGCTGTCTCTTTCTCTGTCTCGTTTCCTCTGAGGTAATTATCTTAATAGGTTGACTAATAGCACCTCTAAGAAGTGTGTCAATGAGCTGGGAGAGATGTAGCGGATGGGACATGATAATAGAAACCGACAACACACACAGAACTGCACTGCAATGACTCAAATGTCGGATAGCTGGCTAACATCAATTGATAATTTAATGCTAGTGGGTACACTACTACTGGACTTCAGTGCTGCCTTTGATGTGATCGATCATGAAATTTTGATTTCTGAACTTATTAGTTTTGGTTTTACTTCCTCAGCAATCAAGTGGTTTAAGAGCTATTTGTCGGAGAGGTCGCAAAGAGTTAATTTTAATGGTGCATTATCTTGTAGTAGGTCCTTGGATTGTGGTGTTCCTCAAGGAGGTTGCCTCGGACCTTTGTTATTTTCAATTTTTACAAATGATATGCCGTATATACTCAGTAAGGCTACATTGACTATGTTTGCTGATGATACTACTCTTTATTATGCAGCCTCTACATGTTCAGAGCTTAATCAGGTTCTGTCTTGTGAGATTGTATAACTGGATCAAAACAAATAAACTTGTTCTAAATATTTCAAAAACTAAGAGTATAATATTTGGTTCTAAGTATAGAGTATCTGATAATCCTAAAATTAATTTACAGGTAAATGGTCAAAATGTACAGCAGGTAAAAAAGGTGAAGCTTCTTGGACTTTGGCTTGATTCCACATTGTCATGGTTTGATCACATTAACACAGTTGTTGTTAAAATGGGTAGAGCTGTTGCAGTTATGCGTAAATGTTCACAGTTTCTAAATTCACAGCTGTTTAGTCGTGTTGTTTGTACATTGGTTTTGTGTCATTTGGATTACTGTTCTGTTGTATGGTCTGCAGCATCAAGTAGTCATTTAAAAATTTAAAGTGGCTCAAAACAAGACTGCTTATTGCAAGGTTATTGGTTGTTCTTCGAGAACTAGCGTTGCAGTGATGCATGAACGTCTAGCTTGGCTGATGGTCAAGGATAGACTATCTGTTAATATGTTAGTATACCTTCATAGAATTATTAATACTCGGACTCCAACATTTTTTTATGATAATATAATTTACTATTCAGATATGCATTCACATTACACAAGAGGGGTGAATAGTCGACAGATTTCTTTACCCCTACCTAAATCTGACTCAATGAAGAGGACCATTTTTTATAGGTCAGTTGTGTTTTGGAACAATCTTCCAGTTGGGGTTCGTGAAATCAAGGGAAAAACTGGTTTAAAGAAAAGACTAAGACTGTATTTGTTTTCAATATCATAATATTGTCTGGCTTGGTTGAGTGAGGTTGTATTATGTGCAATGTTGTTTTTCATTATTTTAATACATTTGGAGTTATTGTGATTGTAATTATTGGGTTTTGTATGTATTGTTTGGACCCCAGGAAGACTAGCTGTTGTCTTGGCGTCAGCTAATGGGGATCCTTTTAAATAAACAAATAAACAGAACCCTGCAAACCACAGTCTCAACCAAACACAAAAGAACCTACATCAAGAAGCAGTCCGGATAAGGTCAAAATGCTAATGCTAATGCTAATAAAGTAATTCAATTTCACCTTGTGTTAAGACCATAACAAAATACCCTAAAGAATAAAGTTGATGATACACAGGGCAACTTTTTGAGCAATGTTGCCGGGATATGTTGCTGAAAGATGTTGCTTGGGCACTTTCCCATTGAGACTGGGCAACAAATTTCTATCTGGATATCCAAAGAGAAATGTGTTGCCCATTCCCAATGGGAAAAAAAGCCCACAGCAACATCTTTCAGCAACATTGCCCAGCAACATTGCTCAAAAAGTTGCCCTGTGTATCATCAGCTTAACATGTATCTTCCAGAGTGCTGTTCCAGTCATTACTTTTAAGCAGGAGGTGGAAAAAAAAACTAGTTTCAAGCTGTGTGGAACATAGCATAAGCATATACAAACATCTACCAATGCAGTACTTTTTCTATGTAAACAAGTCTTATCTTATTCAGTTTTGCTTTTGAAGTAAACTTATCTTGTTTTAATTTTGTTCGTATATTTAAGGTCTGCCCCCGTCTAAAGATTTTTCTAGTTGACTAATAATCATTAATTGAAGCCAATAGTTGACTAATTGCACGTTTATGATATTAATTGGATTACTTAATATACTGGGGGGTTGCACTGGAGTTTCAGGGCTGAAAAAGACTATTATATTTGTAACATTGCTGACATTGTTCTACATTCCAGAGAAATACCAAACCATAATATTGAGACTTTAAAATATAAATTAAGTGCTCAAGCACACTCATAAAGCTTGCAGCAAAAAAAGGAAAATTTTATAATTTATCAATATCAGTGATTTCTGAATCAGCGTTGGCTGCAAAGATGTAGTTGACGATGCCGACTCGTCATCTCTGCAACCATGTTATAAAAGATTTCGGTTTCAAATAAAGGCGGTTCTTTGACCTTTCTATTTATCAAAGAATCCTTACAAATGAAGCAGCACAACTGTTAACAACATTGATAATAATAAGAAATGTTTCTTGAACACCAAATCAGCACATTCAGAATGATTTCAGAAGAGTAATGATGCTGAAAATTCAGCTTTGCCATCACAGGAATAAAATTCAAGCAATAATTTCCATTTGTAATTATATTTCTCAATATTACTGTTTTAATGTACTTTTGATCAAATAAACACAGCCTTGGTAACCATAAGAGACTCTTTTCGAAGAAAAATCTTATTGACCTCAAACTTTTGAATGATATAACTTCATGTTTAACTGCGTGCAGCTGTCTGAGTGTAGCCAGTGTGTGTTTATGTTCAATAATATTTCCATTTCTACTCCTCAGAGTCTTCACCCACATAACCATCCGAATTCTCTATTCTCTTTCCCTCACGCCATTCTCTCCATCCATCACTCTATCCCTTCATCTTCCTTCACCCTGTCTCTAGTGAACAGCTGGTGAGGAGAATTCCCACAATCCCTCACACCGTAATCTCCCTCCCTCTGCTCACACGTCCATCCATCAAAAGAGCCTTTATTCACCCCTGCTGCATGTGTGTGTGTGTGTGTGTGTGCTAGGTTATGTTTGATGTCACTGTGAGCATTATAGTTAGCTGTGTGGAAAGTTTAGTAACATACATCAAATTAAATCTTCATGTTTTGAAGTAAACACACGGGCCACGGTGTCCACAATGCATTTATGAAGATCATACGTTAGTAAGACTCCCTTTGAATGGTTCTACATTTACACAAGGCCAGGTGTGTGTATGTTTGTGTGTTTTTATATTTATGTGTGTGTTTTTGTGTGCTTAATGACTTTAAGCGCAGCTGCGGATGCCAGAAGGTTAATGAATCACTGTGTTAAACCGTCTATATCCCATTAACCTGAGACCTACAGCGTGATCTTTATCAGGAGTATATAAGCGCACACACACACACACACAAACAAACACACACACACACACACACACACAGATCGCTCAGATCAAAACGACACATGCAGAAATCGAAACAGAGCTGGAAATTCAAACGGACACATTCATAGGGATAAACACAGGCTCTTCGCCATGACACACAGTATGAGCGCACACACACACACGTTTACACACCAACCATAGTGTGGTGCAGGGCTCTGATTGCTGACCTAGTTTGGGAGGGACCTGTCACTACTCATAGCCATCAGATGGCAAACTCACGGCTCTGCATGGCAGACACATAAACATGCACACAAACACACATCCACAAACGCTGAACTTTGGAACTCAGAGAGCAGCACGGCATCTGTGTAAAATTAAGTAGTACGGTTTTAATTTTGACATGGCTTCAAACTGTGCACCAAGGTATGCTAAACGTTACGTGTAACCATGTAATGGCATTCGATAAAGTGTGTGGACTCATGTTTCAAAACTGCAAGTTAGTACCGGGTTCCAAATGTTAAATAAAGTATGTCGCAAAAAAAGTTGACCCAGTTTTACTATAAAAACTGCCCAATTTTACTATACTGAAAAAACATACAATTTGTTATAGTAGAAAGACTGAATTTTCTTGGAAAATATATAATAATAATAATAATAATCTTTGTTTGAATCACAACTTAACAGTAAGAATACATTTCAATTGTAGAAAATTGTGATTCATTTTATATTGAAATATATAGCGAACTGTCGTTTAAACCTTGGGAAAAAAGTAAACTCACCCTAAAAAGCTGTGTGTTCTGTTCTACTATTACTGTCCTCTTACTGTGTCCTGTTCTATAATACTGCATGTTACCTTTGACAAGAAATGCCACAGTAAAACATCAGAGTGAGCACACGATCGGTGTGTCATTTCAGCAGGATATGGTGTCAAATGGCCACAAAACCAACAGCTATAAAAAACGCATCATGACAGTGCTCAGACCAAAGCACATTAGTGACAGACACTTCTGCATATGTTGATAATAAATCATATAATTAGACTGGCACAGCAGCCAATTCAATGTATGTAACAGGTTAATTTAAATGTATGATTTGGGGAAAATGTTACTATTTTGTAAAATAACTTTTTCTCAACTAAAACATAAAAATACAACCAGTCAGTTATCTAAATTGTTAACCCTAAAGCTCAAAATAATTAATTGGTTTGAGTACAGCCAACTCAAATTAAACAAATTAGTTCAATCAAATTAACTTTTTATGAGTATTTAGAACTTTCTTTTTCTTTTGAGTTCACAAAACTGACACATTTTAAGAAATATGAATTGTTTCATTGTTTTGAGTTTTATGAACTTGTTTCTTTTCATTTAGATTAACTTAAATGTGACCGAAACTAGGCTGGGATTTCTATTTCCCAGTATGCTTTGCCATGACACTCAAAAAGGACAGAAAATGCCAAAATTAAGTGTTATACTACACACACCCCACAATGTAATATAAACAAGGACACACACTTACACACACACACACTTTTTGTGCACATCTTAAGTTGGAGATTTAGTAGTGGTTAATGTTTTGCTATACTTGTTTAGAAGAGTTTCTGCTATGGTGTTTTTTTTTTCCCATCATGGTATGATAACATCATGGTGACAGCATGAGCTTAGTTTGAGAACAGATATATGCTAAATGTATTATATTGCGGTCCTCATTCAGCAAGTGCTATGCTAATGCTACCAAAGCATTGTTTAACCAATTAGCAAGGTGGCATTTATTGAATTAGCTAGTGAAAGCTAGTCAAGTTTACACTACTAAAAATGTGAGATTACATGATATTTTTAAGTTAAATGTATGAATTAGCTAAGCTTACTCAAATATTTCAAGTTCAGAGCAAATACAATATATGATTACAAAATAAAAATCTGCAAGTTTTGCTTACTTAAACTTTACATTTCTTAACAATATATTTTTATTTGGGTTTACAGTGTGTCAGATTTTAAATAACTTGCCCAAACAGCAAGCAATTCCAGTAAAGCTTTAGCTTCTTGATTAATGCAGTCATCCAGGAGTACCGCAAATAATTGCTGTGGTTTAAATGCTTTAAAAAGCTTTGGCATTCTGCACAAAATTAAGCTCTGGTGTAGGTCTTTCTTTTCTTTAAAAGTTAATGTTAAAAACGGTGTGGATAATAAATTAGCAATGAAACTAGAGCTTAATAAATCATTTAGAATAAATCTTAACGGAACAAGGGAATGGACCATTTAGTTTATGATTTGTATTCATAATTTTTAATAAAATGAAAATGTTTACATTTAAGTTTAAGATTTATTCAAAATGTTTTATTAAGGTCTATTTTTTTTACTCATTTAAAATTCGTAAATCATAATATTAATATGTAATGATTATTCAATTCAAAGCATTGTGTAATCCAAGTATTAAAAAGAAATCTAATCAAAAATGTGATTATATGAAATCAAAATCTTGAGTCAAATCTAAAAGTAAAATATTATATGAGTACAAATCTAAATGTAATCTAAATCTTAAAAATAAATCAAATTTTATTGTGATGTTTAAATTGGAATCTCAAATCAAAATCATGTGTAATCTATTTTTATTTTTTACTGAAACTATCTAAAATCTAAATGACATTGCTCACTTGCAGACAATGTAGTTTTATTGATTAGTACTCATCTTACTGAATCGCATCACTCGCTCACACTGAGAGGTTATATATTTGTGTACACACACCAGGTAGGGTTGAGTAGGTTCATCACTAATATTTCAGCTTAACCTTGATAAATAAACCAACAAAGACCTTTTCAATAATTAACAACCCTTCACCACAAGTCTAATACAGTGTGACCCAAACACACACACTGATGCTCTAGAACTGAAATATCAATGAGTAGTTGTAGGATTGGCAAACAAAGGCATATGTGTAAGTCTACACAGTAATACACTTATTAATCTTACCGTTAACATGGTCAGCAACGGCTGTGAATTATCAACTGTGTGAGTTGGCAGAACAAGATGGTAAAGGGGAGGTTTTGGAGAGGGATTCTAATGCAGTGGGTTTTTTGAACGCTTTTTTAGGGTAAAGTGCTCCCCTGGGAACTCAGTTAGCGCCCAGTGATCAAAGTTTTGACAAAAGAGCTCTGAGCGTTTGATACACTCTGATACACACTCAGCAGGGAGAAGATCTCAGCTTCAAACAGTGCAGATCACAGGGGAAACAAGCACCAGCTAAAAGCATCACTCGCAGCCACACACACCAGAATGAAACCACAAAAACCTACACTAATAAGCTGTGCTTTTATCCTATATTAAAACACATAAATACTTTACATCCGTGATTAGTACTTACAGGCACCATACATGGATATTTGGGAAGTGTGTTTTACTATTAGTCGGGCTGATGTGTCTAGCTGCTCTTAAATGCCCTTGGGTCTCACAGGCCCATTACAGCCAATTAAGATCCACATAATCACAAGCGTGTGCAAAACCGCACAGCACCCGAAACTCTGTCTTTCTCTTTCTCATTACGGGCATATTGTAGAAATTAACAACTGCCAACATAGGTTAATTAAAAGTGATTTCCCTAGGGAACAAACAGCAACACACACACATATTCTCAGTTTTATCGATGGATTCATCTACTGGTGGAGTAACTATGAGGTAAATTTGACGGGACAGAACCCCTGTGGCTGATGCGTGTTATTATTGCACTTGGACAATTAGCAAATGTTCCCTAAAATGTTTGTCCATTCAAATTATTTTTAATAGAAGAAATTATTTAAAATCTTATTTCTGGGCTTTAGCCTTTTTAATATTTAATAATAAAATTCATAATAAGTGGCAGTTAAGTAGCTGCAACTAATATAAGTGTTTTTACCTTGAATTTTGACTTTAAAAGTACAGTTATCATACAGCTAAGCACACAACCATGGATGGATGGATGTGAATAAAATAAAATAAATAAATAAATTCATATTTACATCCACTGAAAATTTGTGGGAAATTTTGTATAAATCCAAAAAAACTACAAGATAATATTAATACGGAGCCCTGCACATGAGAAGCGGAAGAAAACAAAATGGTAACACTTTAGAATAAGATCTCACTTGTTTATATTAGTTAATATATTAACTAACATGAACTAACAATGAGCAGTACATTTGTTACAGTATTTATTCATCTTTTTTAATGTTAGTTAATTAAAATACAGTTGTTCATTTTTTGTTTGCGTTAGTTCACAGTGCATTAGCTAATGTTAACAAATACAACATTTGGTTTTAAGAATGTATTAGAAAGTGTTGAAATTAACATTAATAATATTAATAAATTCTGTAGAAGTGTTGTTAATATTAACTTACGAAACCTTATTGTAAAGTGTTACTGAAAAAAATCGATATGACCATGAATTAAGAATTCATTCACATGATTTATTAATTCATGACCATGTTTTACTTAGTCCTTCAATCGTTTTAGTTAAAGGGGGGTCTAATGTTATTTCATGCATTCTGACTTATTTACACTGTTAAAGAAAAATCTCAAAAAAACAAGTTGGACACATGACATATGAAGTATTTCTGTGCCAAATACACTCCTTCAGGATTCAAACAACTTTGAGAGTTTTTTTCAAGTATGGACCCTGTATGATGTAATAAAGGGTGGAATTCCTTGTATGGGCACTTCTTTTGGATAAGCCTGTGCACACACCAATCAGAGCGAGAGCAAGAGCACGACAATCAACAATCTTCGTTAGTTACAATGTCACTAAAGAAGTGTGTTTTTGGTTGTAAGGGCAAGATAACCTTGTCCAGCTTCCCAAATAACCCAGTGTTAAGGAAACGGTGGATGCAGATTTTTGTTCGAGCAGCAACATTTTGCAAGTGTGTGTTTGTTTGTTCCCAGTCACGAGTCGAAACCGCAGACGGCGAGTGAAACTGCATCAAATGTCTGTGTTTAGTTGGCAATCGACGCGTAAGTGCATATAATGTAAACAACAAGAATAGTGAAATCGAAAATTATCCAGGGATAATGCCATGATGTATTGGGTGTGCATGCGACTCTTTAGCCCGCCCACTGCACACCTCTACAAGTTTGGCCGCTTTTGGAAAGAATCGGTACAGCGTATCGGTCTTTTATAAATATGATAAAACTAAAGACTCTTTAGAGATATGAAAGATGCAATACTACTCTATAGGTACTCAAGATTAACATGACATGTGTGTTATGTAGCCTTTAAATTGTGGCCACGTTGTACTATTTCCTTCCTTCATTTTAGTTGTTTTCATTTTGTTAAATCATGGCCACAATTGAACTAAAATAAGGGAACAAATTCCACAACATGTCCACAATTTAAAAGGTCTGAAACTAATTCTTAATTTGTGACCACAATATCTTGTTTTTTTTTCTCCCCGCACGTCATGTGTGGGTCTCTGTATATTAAAATCAAAATGCAGAAAGGTAAAAATAGATTTGTAGGTTGGATGAGAGGATAAATTATTCCCAACATTTAAGGAGGGCACAAGATAACACAATATGTGGGCCGAGCTTGGCGTGTTGGCTGATAGTTTAATAATAGTTATAATAGAGGATGACAAAAACAAATTGCACAAGAATGTGGAAAGTAAGATTATTAAACATGACAAGGCTGTGTTACCAATTTGAACAACAAGGAACAATATGCCTGGAACACGTGTGCCTATTTACTACACTGCAACCCCAACACAAATTATGGCTAGATGAAAAAAAAAATGTATAAAATGGAGGAATAGTATCTTTTTTTTTTACCAATGCCTAATCCCATTCTGTACACACATGTATGGTTATGGCTGAAGCTTCATTAAAAATGTCCAGATGCTGACACAACACTGATTTGGTTAAAAATAGCTAAATCCAAAACAGGGAATTGAGTTGTGCAAGTTGTCACTCCCAAAACTGCACTTTTGGTTTCTTGTCATTATGATACTGGTTAAAACACGCACACACTTACCTATAATGTAGTAGTCTCGTAAGTTCTTGAACTCGTGACCCCATAGGTTGGGCGAATACTCCTGGAACTTGATGGTAAACCTCATATCGCTGTTGGGTTTGTCGCAGGTGAGCAACAGGTTAGGGGCGCCCATGACCTCACACCTGTCGGCTTGCTCTCGTGAGGACACCAGGTACAGTTTATAATACTCATACTCAGGGGGAGAGTTCGGCCCCAAGGGACTAGTGGCAGGACACACGAGGTCCAAACGATCCCCTATTTGAGGGTAGATTATATAGCCCCTCTCATCTCCAAACCTGCAGAAAGAGAGATAAAAAGTGAGTGACAGACTATAAATAATGATCATCTCCATGGAAACTGAGATTGACAGTCTGATATTTGCTTGCATGTACGTGCATGTGAAACTGCTAGGCCTGTTTGATGCTGGAACTGCCCTTTTGTTCATACATTTTTTTACACAAAATGTAAACATACATGCCCTTTGGTTCTGGAGATTGTGTGAGAGGGCATATGTGTGGCTTTGCTTGCCAATGTGATGAAAATGAGCGTGTGTAGAGGTCACGTTTTGCCTACAATAGTAAAACCTGAAATCACTTCGATTGTGGGGGAGCAGCCAAAGGCTTAAAGGGATAGTTCACCCAAAAATGAATATTTCAGTCATCATTTACTAACCCTTATGTCTTTCCAAACCTGTACGACATTGTTCTGTTGAAGACAAAAGAAGATATTCTCAAGAATTTTACTGTTCGCTCTTTTCAATGCAATTATGATAAATGGGGACTTCCAAATTTCAAAAGGGACTCAAAAGCACCATAAAAGTAGTCCACACAACTTGTGCAAGAAACAGAATTAAGCTATTATTCATCTTCCCCTTCAGCAAATGTTAAGGTTTCATTAGTTAACATTAGATAATGCATTAACGGACATGAAGCAGTACATTTGTTACTTTATTTGTTAATCTTTGTTAATGTTAGTTAATGAAAATACAGATGTTCATGGTTTGTTCATTTTGGTTCACAGTGCATTAACTAATGTTAACAAGATTTTAATAATGTATTAGTAAATGTTGAAATTAACATTAACACAGATTAATAAATGCTTTATCAGTGCAGTTCATTATCAGTTTTTGTTAACTAAAAGAACCTTATTGTAAAGTGTTACCATGTTAACTGCTGTGTCTGGATCATTGAGTCAATGATTTAACAGAGAACTCAATCAGTTTAATTCCTGAATGAATCACTTAGACCAGGTGTTGGATTCACACACACACAAAAAAAAAATTCTTAGAAGTTTGTAACAATGTTCATATCTAAACATTCTTCTAAAATTTTTTTTTAAAGGGATAGTTCACCCAAAAATGAAAATGTGATGTTTATCTGCTTACCCCCAGGGCATCCAAGATAAAGGTGACTTTGTTTCTTCAGTAGAACACAAATGAAGATTTTAAATGCTAAGAGTATTAGAGCTATGAGAGTAAAAAAAAAAAAAACATACACATACGAATCCATATTAAACATTGATGTCTTAAGACATGAAACAATAGGTTTGTGCGAGAAACCGAACAGTATTTATATATTTTCTTTTTTTTTTATCCTTGAATGCGATCTATGTACAACAGCCTTGAGCGCGCCATCACTTCCAGTGGGTAAGGTCAAATGTACACAATTTTCCGTATCTCAATCGGATACAAGCGGCGGAAGTGATCTCTTGCGTGTATCTCTACGCCATATCATGTATTTTGACCTTGCTTACCGGAAGTCATCACGCAGTGAATGCTGATGTACATAGTGTTGTATTTGAGGTAAAAAATGATATAAATACTGTTCGGTTTCTCGCACAAACCGATTGTTTCATGTCTTAAGACATCAATGTGTCGCCACAAGCCGCAGGGTTTAATATGGATTCGTATGTGTATGTTTTTTTACTCTAATAGCTCTCATACCCTCAACTTTGACTATTGACATGACTGGTAGGCTGCAACAGTTGGAGTTAAAAATCTTAATTTGTGTTCTACTGAGGAAACAAAGACACCTACATATTGGAAGCCCTGAGGATAAGCAGATAAACATAACATTTTAAATTTGGGGTGAACTATCCCTTTAAGAACTTTTTTTTTTCTTAAAGGGGACCTATTACATCCTTGTTTTTGGGGTTTACTAAAACACATTTTCATGTTTGAATGTTTTCAGTATGTGAATTTTTGCAGCATCTCTCTTCCCAGTCTATCAATTTCCTGTCTCTATGGCTATGTTCACACTGTCAGTCTAAATCCGATTATTTGTGTATCCGATTGGAATCTGATCTAAAATGATTGACGTCCACACTGTGTATCACAACTGTTCAGATCTGATTTGTGTGTCCATGCAACTCTTTTTATTTTCAGGAATATCTGCATTGGTTTCTATGGCAATGACGTTGCATTGGTAGGCATTAAACAAAAACAGCAACATAGAGGGGTTTGCAATACAGATGTTGTCTTATTTACAACATGACATTGTGCAGCTGCCGCACGCTGGTCTACTGCGTCTTGAGGCAGCGGCAGAACCGTAGGAGGCTGGTATGAGCAGTTTTTATCCATGCTGTCGTTTCCGCCAGTTTCAAAACATGACTCCGTTATATTGTCATTCTCTGTTCAACCGGCACTTTGCAACAACACAACCTTGTTTCTGCAGTAACTTTCAACATGTTTCGTATAACAGCATCTGGCGTTTACGTTTTACGTGGTGTGAGAAAGTCACATAAACTACTTGAAATCAGAGTGGTCAGACTGAAACAGTTTTCCAGAAATGCGGTTTGGATTTCAAACCACATATGAATGTAGCTTGAAACAGATTTGTAAAAATTGCATTTAATGTGATTTTTGCCCGTTCAGACTTGCGGATATCGGATATCAATAGTATATGCACTGAACATAGCCTATGAAGCCCCTCCTTCTGAAAAGTGAAGTGTGTTCCGATTTTGTCGGCTGAAACAGTGATTGTGATTGGTCAACGGAGATTGCTTGTGAAGTCGCGCCATTTTTCATCAATGCAGTACTAACTCAACTCATCCAGGCCTTATCCCATTTTATGGCTATGACATGGGCAGATTTCTATAAATTAGGGATATAATGGCATGTACAACCCTGGAAGAAAACTCAAGACTACAATCGAGGCACTTCAGAGAGTTTATAACTCCCTTTGTAACTGTGCTTTGTTCATACTCAGACAGCAACATTACACACTAAAAGTTGAAAATACAAAAAAAAGAAGCATATTAAGACCCCTTTAAGAAGAAAATTACATATTTTAGTGTTATCAGAATGCATCTTTATGCCGAAGACTCACTGTTTAACTAAATGAAAAACACCCCAAAGGCGGTCTTTTTGTGCTGTCTGCATTACATTAATAATCATAAAAAATATGCACACTATTTTTGTTGCAAATGGCTTGATGGGAATTCAGCACTCTGTGTTACTTTTTTTAATGAGCCATGTATTTTAAATAGCTATTTTTAAAGCCTGTCTCAAAATAAAGACCATCAAGATGTGCCGGATGCTGCCAAAAATGATGCAGTAATTATTAAATTAAATAAAAGACTTCTATTTGGTCTCTATAGAGTTGTTACTGAATTTCCCTGTAGAGTTACCGAATTATGTCACATGAATAAAACCCAAAAGCACAACGCTACTTCTCTCATGGACATACCTAAGAGAGTTGTGGAGAATGTTTATGGTACTTTTTATTTTATTTTGGAGCTTGACAATCCCAGTCCTCAATTTATCATGTTATGAAACAAAGTGTTAATTTTTGGGTGAACTATTCCTTTGATAAAAAAATGTATGTCATAATGAAAATATAAAGAGGTTTAGAATTGGCATAAATGATAGAAATTGGCTGTCAATTGGGAAAAAAAAATTATAAGTGACAAGATCACATCCAAATATATGAAAACTTTCATAAAAACAGATTTGAGCACAATTATTCAGTATCTTATAGCACATTCTCAGTCAAACCCAGGACAAGAGCTGAGGCACAGCACTTAAAAACTCATATACCTCCATCCTCTTGAGGAAAAAATAAACTGTGGCATTTACCAGACTGACATTTTAGCTCTATTCAGAGACTTGTTCTGAAGTTGAAAATTTACCTCACAAATAACCCCACTGCAGATAAAGGCATTTTGCAGGCCCCTCACTCCTCACACTAAGTGTATAAAGCTTGACATTTCCATCAGGCCGAGACATCCAAGCAAAACTCCAATTAACCACACGGTTTGTAAGACACCATTGCACAGAGAGACAGATAGATCCAAAAACCGTTCCTAGTCAGCCAGATAGTGAGGAAAAAGTTAAAATCATGTGCAAAGCACCTGATCTGTGTATCAACATAACCATGAACACACTGTGTTTAGGCCTCAATCAGTCGTCCGTTACACCAGACACACATGACCAAGATGCAAAGAAAGCCAATGTGATCTTGGCCTATTCATTAGCAACTAACATAAGGGATCAGACTATGGCGGCAAAATCGTAATGTAATAATCAGATGGTTTAAATTATCAAACAAAACTCAGAACACCACTGTTTTGAGCAAAACACACTAGGACTTCAGTGTTTACATTGTACTGCTCAACGAACCAAACAATTTACCAAAGGCTTTGAATTATGATGACCACACACACAAGCACACACTCTGACCATTTAAGATAAACTGGGTTCATCAGACTGTCTGATGTTTAGTTATTTATAGACTTGTTTAATCCTTTTGTCTGTGTGATATATTTACCTAATTGAGCACGATAGAAGACACAGGGGGCAATCTGGCATTCTTTACTGGTTAAACTAAATTGCGATTGGTTAGTGAACTCACCCCACACTGTTTAGATAAAGGTTAGAGGTGGTTGGCCTGATTACATGCTGTCACATTAGGGGGCGTTGTGGGTTTCAGTGCTGGTTTGATGCTTCTCATTGGCATGTTTGAATCCCAGGGCTCCTTTATACTTGCACTGCAGAGATGGAGTGACTTTGGGCCGCCCTTGAGTTTCTAAGGCCGTCGGAAGCTTTGAACCCAGACTCTGTTTTTCCCCTTTCACTCATCAACAAACCTCCACTTCACTCACACCAATACAACATTTACCCATGAGCCCATGCCAGGCTAAACAAAGTTTGTTTTCAGCAAGATAATGCGACAGAATAAAAAGGAATCATAATCATAATAATTCCAAATTCATGCATCATTTCTGAGTGTCTTATGTTTTTTGATAAAAGTAGTTGGGGGAATAAACTATATTTGTCTGGCTACAGTAAACCACTGCCAGTGTTAAAAGGGTCAGAGAGAGGGTAGAAAATGGGTAACACTTTATTTTGATGGTCCCTTTTGAACATTCTGTTGACTATAAGCGTTGCACCTACAAGTCAACTTACTCTCATTAGAGTATTAGTAGACTGTCTGCTTAATATCTGCTAACACTTTATTCTAATGATCTTTCAACAGACATTATACTGATTATTAGTAACTTTGCAACTACATGTCAACTTATTCTAACCCTAACCCTACCAGTCTACTGAAACTCTACTAACACTCTAATGATATTTAGTGGACCATGTAGTGTAGGTGCAACGCTACTTATAATCAACATAATATGTTAAAGGGACCATCAAAATAAAGTGAAACCAAAAAATTATCATGAAATACTCAATTCTGACTGTTTTGTGACATTCTAAGTAGTCAAAAGTGTAGAGTATGGCCAATTTCATTTTGCAACAGAGGACAACGGCATTTCATCTTACTTGTGTTTTCCTTAAGGGGTGAGGGTATTGCATCCTTAATTTCTTTGAAAAGTCTTTTATATTTATAAAAGTCTTTCCGAATAAAACCTGGGCGTATCGTATGGGCGGAGCTAAAGAGCTACGAGCATGCGTTGACAGCATCTGAAAGCTGTGACATCCTTAGAAAACGTGGAAAAAACCTTGCCCTAAATAAACGATGGCTATCAATCAGATTCAGCCATACATATATGATCCATTTGTGTGTTTACTTGGTTTATGAGGACATTATATGGTTTATGACTATTGTATGTGACTTAACATTAGCAATAGCAAGTGGAGCGGTTTTGCACGTGTGCGTGTTTACATAGAAAAACAATGGATTAGTAGCGCATTTGAATGTAGAAGCATGCTTTGTGTGAACGTCCCTTAGGTTAAATATGAAATAATTGATTTAGTTAAACATATTTTTCCACTCTTTGTGTATTGTTGTTTTGAGTGGATTTACAATAAACAAAGACACCTACAGTGGTCAGCTGAACAAATGTATTTAAACACACCTTACTTTGCATGCTCCATTGATTAATTAACTATACGTTCATGGTGTTTACTTGATGTGCAACAAAAACTCTTGCGCAACTCTATATCTTACCCTGACAACTAAAAACACTTCTTTGGTGGCATTGTGGATTTCGTGAAGTCATGTGACCTGTGCAGCGCAGCCGACGACTTCCCGGGCGTGCTTTTGCTCTCTCACTCTGGTCGACGTATGTGTGCCCTTCCAGGATAAGTGCCTGTACAAGGAAATTCCAACCTTGTTGACATCACATAGGCCCATACTCGAAAAAAACATTGAATTTTTACACTGTTAAAGAGTTGGATTCCCAATGCTAAACATGGCCAAAGTTTCAAAACATTTGTTGGACGTATGACAGAGTATTTATGTGCCAAAAATAAAGTTGTTTTTTTTCTGGAAAGTATGGCCCTGTATGTCGTAATAAAGGGCAGAAAAAAACTTGTATGGACACTTCTCCCGGAAAAGCACATGCACACACCAACCAGAGCAGGAGTGGGAGCGTGTCCATCATTTGGGTAATGTGAATCGAGAAGGATTTTTCAACAATGTCATTCTTTAGTGCGTTCAACTAAGAAGTGTGTTTTTGGTTGAGGGAAAGATAACCTTGTTCTGCTTCCCAAAGAACCCAGTGTTAAGGAAACAGTGGATGCAGTTTGTTTTTTAAGTGTTTTCCAGGCATTTTCGGTGACAAACGTTTTATAAGCAAGCCCGTTGGATCTGCAGATCGTTTCAGGCTGTGAGTGAAACTGCATCAAATGTCTGTGTTTTGTTGACACTCTGTGTGCAAGTGCAAGCAAATGTAAACAACACGAACATATAGTGAATCAAAAGTTGACCGTGAATAATGCGATGCAGGGGCATAACTTTGTTTTAAAAAGTGGGTGACAATAAATAATACAATATTGTCAGTCTAAAGAGTCTTCACATAGATTTACGGTCCAGTGGTAGAGCTTTTGTCCGGTGAGCATGTCTGAGGTTCGATTCTGGGTTCGAATACGCCATTGTATCTTTTTTTTCTCATTAAAACCAAAGATTTTCATCAGTGATTCTGCATTGAGAGCAGGGACACGTTTGTGTACATTTTATTTTGTGATTTAACCGGAACGAATAGAAAGTCTATGATGCGATAATGTGTAAACTAAATACTTTTGGAGATATGAAGGATGCAATACTACCCCCTTTTAAGCTCAAGCAAATGGATACGTTAACCTCAAATCCTGCCACCCTGCAGATCTAACTGTTTTCCTTCGGCCCAAACGGAAGACATTTCTATCAGAGAGCTGTCAGACCCCTGCCGAGGCATACGAAGCATGGCGACCATTACCAAGACCACCCCAGAATAACAAAGGACAAAAATCAAATCTCAGTATAATACAATTTACTGATAGAGGCAATGTAACATGCTGCATCTGTTTCTGACTACACTACACTGATTTTTCAAAGGCTTTTGAGCATGTCAGAATTTCTCTGTGATGTGATCACCAGTTGATGAGCTGAATGCACTTCTCTCCCCTCTACACAGGAAAAAACAGATTTTGCTTGTTGAAGAAACTGACAGTCTTTGTTCATGGTTCAAGCGAATTGCAGAGACATTGTGCGTTCTTTGCAGTGGTTATCAGGCCTGACAATGCTCAATTTTCTCTCGGCCTTGTGGATTTTGCAAACATATTTATTCATAGAAAAGGTGATTTTCGGTTTAAATTTGAGTTGTATCAAATCTTTTGCACTGAAGTAAACAGACAATCAAAGTGAGAAATGCCTACATACGTTTTGGAAACACTCCTGTGATCTCCATGAACTCTGATTTTAATAAACCGCCATCAGAAACTGATATTTTTATGCATGAAATATGCAGCATGAAATGTCGATGTTAATCTTCATTTACATGGAAATTTAAGAAACATTCTTACATTGGAAAAATAACTTTTCAGCCTAGAAATAAACCCTCTCAAATCAGTGATTAAGTACTTTAATGTCAATGGATCAGAATTCAGGTTCACCACTGCAGAATTTCAAGTCTAAAAGTTTCTCATGCCACAAAAGCAACAAAAGACCGACGGAGCTGAAACCCAAACAAACTCAAGTAGTAAGCCACTGATTACACTTCACCTCACTGCAGCAATGTGGAAAATTACCTCTACTTTGAGTTTATATAATGATACTATTTTATTATAATTTTTGTAATTGCACAAAACTAGTAATATCTCCCTTCCCCTGGTTCTCTAACGATGTGTTTGTGTGCGCGTAGATCCCCTAAAGTTACAAACCCAAATTGTCTTTCAAAGTAAAACTTATGAATAATGCAGTAAATAATAAAGTACGTTTTCCTATTATTTTAAAAAAGCAGAAAGTTTTCTTTTAGGGTTAGGATTAGTCTATAGCAAGTCCAGAATGAATCTGTGGACCTTTTCTTATTATCTGCATTGATTTTTAGGTGAAATTTAGCAAATGTAAATATTTAAAGTTACGCTAAACTAAGAGTACACTCTTATCAGTAGCTGAAGCCATGCGCAAGAGTAAAATATTTAATAAACGAACATGTAACGGGTGGCAATTTGTATAATTTAATGAATGATGGGGTGACCATTCTGTGGAAATCTAATTCCATATGGTTCTAGACTGCAGTAACTCAAATTGAGCTTGATTAAAAAAAAAAAGGATGTCGTCATTTAAAAGTGTGCATGTGTGTGTGTGTGTTTGTGTCAAGTTTTTGGTCGTCAAGACCTGCTGAGTGCACCCAAATTATCTTAAGGGCCTGGAGAGTGTTGTTTCATGTTCTTATCAATGCTATTTAATTAGCTACGGGCTGGAGATAACTTACACATTCCTGAACTCTGACGGACTGAAACTCACCACGTGGCTGAGAACCACATGCTACAAATGCAAAGTGACTCACATATGCAACACAAAAACTAAAGCCTTAAACTATGGATATAAAGATATTGAACTTCTGTGTGCGATAACGGTAAACAATAATCAACAGCTTGCTGATGTGATAACTGTTGCAGCTTCCCAATTAAAAAATCAAACACGTGTCATTTGAAAGCTTCCGATCTGCATTCATGCAATCAAGTCAACTCTTAAACAAGGCTTTTTAGTCTGCTACAGGTGTTGTTTCACAGTAAATAAAGTATAATAATCATAGGAATTCGTAAAATATTATACAGATTAAAGAGTTACGCGTCATACTGTTGGAAAGGTCTTAGTATTAGAACACAAGTATACAATAGTGAGCATTTGTACATCAGCGTTTTTGAAAAGTTTCTTATGCTCACCAAGGCTACAAAAATACAATAAAAACAGTAATATTGTGAAATTATTATGATTTAAAATTACTTTCTACTTTATTATATTTAAAAATGGAATTTGTTCCTTGATAGATTTTTTACTATCAATGTTGAAAACATTCTTTGATATATAGAAAGTTTAAAGCAACAGCATTACATTGAAATAGAAAGATTTTGTAAAATAGCTGTCTTCACCGAAATTACCCGGAACAATTTGTCCCGGAAACCTGAACCTGAACCTCGTCGTCGATACATTGGACATATTTTTAAAACTCCATTATTGATTTGAATAGCTAACAACTCTTACTGCACGCACAGCGACAGACTTTTAAAAAATTATATGTGCAAACATTTATTCATGAAAAAGGTGATTTTTGGTTTAAATTTGAGTTGAATCAAATATTTTGCACTGAAGTAATCATACAAATCAAAGTGAGAAATGCCTACATACTTATTGGAAACACTCCTGTGATCAACATGAACTCTGATTTTAATACACCGCCATTTGAAACTGAAATGTTTATCTTCATTTACATGGAAATTTAAGAAACATTGGAAACGTTAATAAACAATAAACGTTAATAAACATTAAGAAATGTGGTTGAAATAAAATGCAGCGTGGAGTCAACCAATTAAAATGCTGCATGAACTCAACCAATCAACATGTTCAGCGCCCAAGTCCCACCCCCAAAAGTTCCTAAACTTTGAAAGAGTACTACCTCGCGAGCAGGGACTTTGAGGGGGAAATTTTTACCTGGACCTTCGTTTAGACCCTGGTCCCTGTGGTCAAAACTGTCCCCAGGTAAAGTTCCTGAGGTGGAAACACGGCTAATGTAAAGGTCTTTACTGTAACTTTTGATCAACTGAATAAAATCTTAGACTCCAAATATTTGAACAGTGGTGTAAATGAAAGCCCTCAGATCTACAATTCACTGATGTACATTCCAACAAAACATGGTGCAATACTGAAAATAATAATTAAACTATAATTACAATTTTTTATTATGATTAAATTAGGATATTTTTCATTCATTTTACCATTTTTAAGGGTTACTTCGGCGATTAGCATTAAGCTTTGTATCAGTAGAAACCCGGGAGTATATTCAAATTATCCTACTTTCCCCCCTCATTTGACCCTGAGACGAGAGAATTATGTATTTTATTTCTGGAAAAATTCAGAGTCTAAAGACTACAGCCAGCAGAGGGTGCTATTTCCACATGTTTTCAACATCGCACTCACAGCACTCGGCTCAGGAGCTGCGGAGATTCATGTAAACGGAGCGGTGGAGACCAAAGTGAGTGTTTCAACTTTTCAAATGAACTTCCTATGAAAGTAAAGCTTCCAAAGACATGAACTGAACACGCGCCAGACTGATCACGCGCTGTGAATGCAGCTGCAGCCGCGAATCCCGCGATTACCTCAGCTCTAGTGATGATTGTAATCTGATCCTGCTGTGTTTGTGCCGTGACGCTCAATCGGCTCACTCGCATTATATCGAACAGACACGTTCAGTTTTTAATTGTAGTGTCTCTAACTGAACTGATTTTATGAAAATGAACGCGTGGTAGGCAAGCGATCCAGTAATCCTATAGCCGACAAGCCGTGCCTAGAGTAGGGCAGTGAAGCAGTGCGTTCTGGGAATTGTTGTCTTTCATCCCCATGAGACAAATACATTTTCTGTTTTCTCAGTCTAGAAGGCACCAAATTCAAAAATAATTTCACATTTCTACTACATTAATGACCCAGTTTAAATACAGATTCATCTTCCCAGCGCTGAAGTACCCCTTTAAAGTTCAGGCTTGGGAAAACTGATGGAATCAAA
The DNA here is from genome assembly GCA_023029165.1 of Gobiocypris rarus. Lineage (NCBI taxonomy): Eukaryota > Metazoa > Chordata > Actinopteri > Cypriniformes > Gobionidae > Gobiocypris > Gobiocypris rarus. Next base: position 9,606,125 of record CM040922.1, read on the forward strand.
GGGTTACTTCAGCGATTAGCATTAAGCTTTGTATCAGGAGAAACCGGGAGTATATTCAAATTATCGTACTTTCCCACCTCATATGACCCTGAGATGAGATAATTATGTATTTTATTTCTGGAAAAAATAGAGGCTAAAGACTACAGCCAGCAGTGGGCGCTATTTTCGCAATATATTGAACAGACACGTTCAGTTTTTAATTGTAGTGTCTGTAACTGAACTGATTTTATGAAAATGAACGCGGTGGGCAAGTGATCCAGTAAACCAGTAGCCGAGCCTAGAGTAGGGCAGCGAAGTGCATTCTGGAATTGTTGTCTTTTGTCCCCATGAGACAAAAATAAATTTTCTGTGTTTTCTCAGTCTAGAAGGCACCAAATTCAAAAATAATTTCACATTTCTACTACATTAATGACCCAGTTTAAATACAGATTCATCTTCCCAGCGCTGAAGTACCCCTTTAAGTTTAAAATGGCACATACAACAAAACATGGTGCAATACAACAAAACATGGTGCAACACTGAAAATAATAATGTAATATTATAACTTATTGTCAGATGATATGATAAGCCAACAACATATTGTGAACCTCTACACAAAGCATATCTGGGTGGTCTTCTGTACTGGTCAGGTTGAGGAGCTCCAGGAGCTGGTGGGTCCAGAGTCCTCTGACTCCTCAGCCCAACATGAAAAGACTCATCAAGCTCCAAACACTCAGATGATTAAAAATGAACGTCACTAAAAATAACCTTCCCTTTGTTTGGAAGAGTGGGAGGAGGGCACAGGAGAGAGGATAACTCCCAACTCACTTTTCATCTGTTCTCTTGCTTTCTCTCAACTCTCAGTTTTAGTGTTCAAACCGAGCCATGGGGAATTAACCAAATCTGATTCTTTTTAAAGATTGTGGATGAAATGTTCAGCGGCCTCTTTAGTATACGCACATCTTTGCAGACTGGAAGTGTGTGGTTCCAACATTTTCACAAATTTTACCTATTTAAATCCACAGAATTCCACAGAGGAAGTCCGAAGATTCCGTCTGGGCCTACTAATGAGACATCAGCAAGTTAAAAACATGATGACCATGATGCATCTAGTCTATAAAAACAAATGCATGTACTCATAGCTCTCACATGTTCTCAGTGGAGACAGAGGGGACAAACCGAGGGCGGGGCTGAGCATCAATACTCACAATTCCAACTCCTGACTCGCTACAGTGGTTTTGATGGAACAAGATGTTTTTATACCAGGGGCAGAGCCTATGCAAAGTGAGCCATTGCAAGAGCCAACAAATGTCACAATGACCAACGTCCAATCGGAAAATTCAAGTGCAGTAGCCACCGTTCCACCTTAAGAGGGCAGCACTAAGACGTTTTACACCATTTATTATAGAATTAAAATACTTTATACCTAGCCTGGATGCCAGACGAATTTAGCCCCGCCCACAACATTTTTGCTCGGGCAATTTGATCTGGACCTCGATCCATAGAGGAGTAATTAACAGAAACAGAAACTGTTCGGACCAATGAAATTGTCAAGGCGGGCTTTAGACGATGATGGACAGATAATAAACAGTAGCGCTTGGGTTGAATTTGCTCTTATCCTAAATGGAGAACTTGTTGTATGCATTCACCTTTACTAATTCTCTCAGAAATGATGATCGTGTTGGTAAGTATTCTGTGTATCCTTAAATTATTTTTTTACAACACTGGCAAAGATAGTTTACACTTCTTCTAACGTTACTTATTCCAGCTTGCATGCAGACAGGGTTGCCAAGTTTTTTTGCAATGTCGCGCACAATTGCTACTCAAAACTATAGCCCAAAACAATCCCAATAGCTTTCCGGGGGGGTTCTCCGGGAAAAAAAAATGTGTTTGGGGGGTATAATATGTTATTTTGGCAAGGTTGCCTGGTACAATTCGCATTCCTGGTCTTTATATCACATAATTGGGGTCGCTTCAACCTGCGGACATGGAGCACAACTCGCAGGAAAAACATGGACTTGCAGTTGAGTTCTGTTGACATTTGACAACTAACGTTATGTGGCGCCCCGTTGCTCTGATTGGTTGTAGGTCTATCCAATTAAGGTCTTTCCTGGTTAGGTTGAAACACGCCCAAATAATCAGAGCCCAATGGAGCAGTATCAGACTCATATTCTGATTAGAATGGAGTATGACCACGTCAGGCTACTTTATACCCAAATGTCAAAACATTTACTCAAATCAATGAACAGCACTAATAAAGCCCCAGTCTTGCAGATCATTAACTAAAAAAAGTTGGTTTAGGGTTTAGTTACCCTTTAATTGTGTTACTTGAAAATCTATTGTTCATGATTCACATATAAGGCCTTCCAATTACATACTTTTTCCTTCAGAAACAATATATCCTCCCTCATTAGGATGGCAAACAAGGAAGAAAAAAAAAAGGCTGAGGAAAGGCTGAGGGCAGTTTCTCCAATAAATTGGATAACATCAGAACCCCAATCCTGTGCATCCTCAATCCATGGATGACATACAGCAAAAGTGAACACCAGTGAAAGAAACAATCACTGTCATCATTATAAATGTTGTGTTTTACAAGGGGTGCTGATGTTAACAGATGACGTAGTGCAATCCTTGTGTCTGTAGTCCACCGTAATACCACCCCCAACCCCCTCGGTTCAGAACCATCATCGGGGTAATCTTAAAACTGTAATTACGTTTTCCACACACACAGCACAGTATCATGCCAGGGCTTTGAAGGCATGCCAGAGACGCACCTTTGAAACTGAAAATTAAATATGAGTGAAACAAGAGAGGGAGGTTTTCATCGCGAAGATGGCAGGTCCAGCTAAATAACACTGAAATTGAGTACTCAAAAAGTCAAACTGGAGTTCAAGGGTTGCTGGTATAAATCAAATGCCTTTATGAGAACCATAGATGGAAAAAATATTATAGTATGAAAAATAAATTAATAATAAAAGTGTAAACAGAGAGTTCTGCTTAAAGGGATAGTTCATTCAAAAATTAAAATTAGGGGTTAATAAAGGCCTTCTGAAGCAAATCGATGTGTTTGTAAGAAAAATATCCATATTTAAAACTTTATAAAGTAAAGTTCCACCTGCTCACCTTCTGTGGAAAGTGTTGAAAGTGCCTTTTCGCAACTCAAGATGCTTACGCTACGCCTGACGAGCGTACCTGGTAGCATAAGCCTTTTGAACGAAAGATGCACTTTCAACGTATTTTGAATACAGAAGGCGATTGGCCGAAACTTTACTTTATAAAGTTTTAAATATGGATATTTTTCTTACACAAATGTATCGATTCGCTTCAGAAGGGTTTTATTAACCCACCAGAGCCGTGTGGAGCACGTTATTTGATGAACAGATACATTTTTTTATGGACTTCTAAAACAGAGCAACAATTATAAACTATTATAATGTTTGGATTAGGCAGGACTTTTTTTTTGTATAACTCATACAATTATATAATATAATTATTCGTCTGAAAGAAGAATGTCATATACACCAAGGATGACTTGAGGATGAGTAAATCATGGGCTAATTTTCATTTTTGGGTGAACTATCCCAATCTCATTTGTCAAATGTTTATCCAATGAAAATTATTCAAGGACTCAATTACATTAGCATAATTGTAGGTTTATGTACATAACGTTTACACATTTTTGTTTGGATGTAGACTGAAACGCATAATATGTACTTGCAGCATCTAAAACATTCAAGAATTTACATATGCACAGCTTTAGAAACTGAACATTTTAAATTACATTTGTATTATAAATGCACTTGTATAATTACAGTTTATTATTATGATTAAATGATTTTATTTTTCATTAATTTTACCATATTAAAGTTCAGGCTTGGGAAAACTGATGGAATCCTTTAAGTTTAAAATGTCACAGAGCAACATAAAACCACTATAATGTCAAAGATAAATGCATTAAATAAATGTGTTGAGATTGAACCATTTAACTATTTAAAATCAATGTATTAAATCCACAAATTCAATAGTCTAGGAAACCAAAATGATTCTTAAACATTTAGTATGTCTCTAAAGTTTCAACGTAAAATGCTTACAATCTAAATGCTGTCGATATGTTAATGTCGTTTCAGGGTTTATGCAAATGGATGTGTGCTAGAACCAAACACTATGTGTGCGAATGCCTATGAGTACTAATGAGGCCAAGTTGTCAGATTTTCCTAAACACAAGTCTGGAGGTTTCAGGACTCAAACATTTCAAAGTATCTTGACTAAGCTATCCACATTAATCTCCTTACTGTATGCCAATAACTATCTAATTTGGATTTCCCAAAGAAATTGTAGAAGAAATATAAGTTGATACTACGAGCAGCAACCTCTGAGCAATAAAATTATCTTCTGGGAAAGAGAGAAAGAGCAGTGACACAAAAGAGTGAGGTAATGAATGAGGAGCGAAAAAAATAAGAAGATGAATAGGTGAAGGGAATGTGACAGAAAGGAGAAAGACATTAACCCCGGAAAGAAAAAGTGCAAAGAGAAAGTGCGTATAGAGGTAGTAATCCCTTCACTGATGGCTTTGTTGCCTGTCTGATGATGGAGCAGTCCATATGATGAACTAATGGAGGGGTGTAGTGTAGAGGATTATCCTCCCACTCTCACACCCCTGGAAACTAAGGTCAAGTGGTACAATTCCATTTTCAGTCCATTTAATGCCACAATCACAATCTCTCTTTTAACAATGTAACATTTTCCATGAGGTCTTATCGCTTCTAAAAAAACACTCTCTCACACACAAATGACTAGGAGATGTGGGAGGGACTTCCCCCGTGAAGCACATTTACGTATCCTAAATCCATTCTCTCACTAACAATGTTTAATCTCGCTCTGCTCTTGGTCCCTAGAAAGGCTCTATACAAGATCTTTCAACAAAGGAGAACCAATCAATCACAGATTCACAAAAAAAAACTACTGCGACTACAGTAGAAAGGTCAAAAGTCTGAAGATCTGATGTAGGCTCTGTGCTCTGTCAGTTTTCCAAAGTATCTTTTCCTACTCTTAAAATGTTTTAATTTGAAACGCTTAACCCAGTTAAGAAAGCTTTTATCCGGCTCCAATTAGCAGCTGATTCATTAAATATTAAGGAGCCATGAAGGATTAAATTTTTAATGTTCATTTGAGGCAGAGAGTTGTACAACAACTTTCCCCGGAGCGATGTATGGAGACAGTCTGTGCTCACCATTGATTACGGTCATTGAGAGGCCGAGATCCACTCCTCTCCTCCTATGCACCCCTCCATCCCATGAGGTGTCGGACCCGTTTCAACGTAATTTATTCTCTCAGCAGACACTAGGAGATACTAATGGTTTTCTCCAGACATCAGGTACATGACTTAAGACCTTTTAGTTTTTGTTGTTATGTTTAAGTTATTGACTAAAAATCGACTCTATTTTCATTTTTTTATTTTTACATTTACATTTCTGGTCTTACTGTGAATGACGCATCTTTGTACTTTATTCCAAAAACTGGAGTCTTACAAGTTTTTGTAATATTTAATAAAAGTAATGAGTTGGTTTCCCTGCAAAATAAATCTTTTTCTGCTGAACTTTAACGTTTTTTTTCAAAACCCAAAATATGATGATATCCTCTTCCTAAAAATAGAACATTTATACTGTTTGAGACATAAGGGGAAAAAAACACTGCTTGCAAAATTAAATGATTGGCTTTTATATAATTAACTGTACTTTATGTTGCTACTGAGTGTAATAAAAAAAATATTATCTGGAAAAAAAATTCTTTGTATTAAGTTCAGTGTATTTTCTTCTTCTCCTTTTTTTGTGTTAAATTGATTAAATATATTAAGTTAACATTAACTTTGACAGCTCTAAACAATTAAATGTATGCACCCCCTTGGAACAGCTTGAAAACTCTCGACTTGTGGTATATTAGGTAATAATAATCGATTACCAAATTATTTCAGCAAACTTGTATTCGGTCTTGTTCTCCAATCTTGTATATCATGATCCAATCAATAAATTAAATTAAATAACTAAGTCACATAAAAGCTCTCTCATTGAATATTCAGTTTCACAAGAGAAATACATCACATTACGAAATCAAGCAACACAGTAGAATATGCCATTCATGATTAAAAAATATTAATTAATATTAATTTTCTGCCGTGTCTGTGTGTATGCAGAAATGTTCAATTGTGTCTTTTGTGCGTGTGTTAATATTATGTGTGAGAGAGAGAGAGAGAGAGAGAGAGAGAGAGAGAGAGAGAGAGAGAGAGAGAGAGAGAGAGAGAGAGAGAGAGACACGTTGACCTTTTCAGATATCAGAGGAACATATATTTCATATGGATGAGTGACTTTCTCCATCTCTTTTTATATGACTTTATCTGCCCAAACCACTCAATTCCTTCTCTTTACACAAGTTAAAAGTTTTTTTTTGCTCAGCCTCAGTGAAATCTTTATTTTTTTCTCTTTTAATCGATGATGTTTTTTCAGCATCTGGTCTGTTTTGAGTGAAGCTCAATGTATGGACCTGTCTGCTCTGGTTATCTGGTTAAACTGGCTGCAGTTTTAAAAATACATCTTTCTTCATTGGTACTAATGTTTTTATGTAGAAAGTTCTCTTTACATTTTTTAAATTTACCTCACACTAAGCACATTTTTTTTATCTTTTATGACATGTTCTTTGAGGAACCAAAACAAATTTTTTTTCAGTGACATTGCTGTGAAAACACCCTTTTGGAACCTTCCTTTTTAAGAGTGTAGTTGACCAGAACTTTTTTCCCCACTTATTCATTCATCTCCTTCTCAGGGTTGAGGGAATCCCTGATTCTATCACTCAGTCCAGGTTTACACTGTTCTTAATGTGGCTTCTCATTTCCTCTTGTCCAGAGCGCATCCTCAACATGGACAAAATTCAGAGGACCTTTGAGTGGGTTTGCAGATTGTGTCACTGTGGGTGAAGCATGAATGTCTTATCCAGGAGGGCATGCACGCGACCCATAATCGAGGCAGCCAGCCGGAAAATGCCCCCTTGTCTCTTTCAGTCGATGGTGTCTGTCCAAACCGTTGACTAGACTGCATCCCTGGCCAAAGCCACCCCTGTCCCAACTGGACTTAAATCTTTACGTACAAAGTACCCACACTTTCTGACTTGTATCCAACATTTTTTTAAAGTCGACTGGATAATGGATAACAAATTAAATATTTGTATAGAAATCGCAAAAAAAGCCAAAGGAAAACTTCAGAACATGAAGCGCAAATGTATATTAACTAGGCCTATAAAACTTGTGAAATTTCCCCAACATTTTTAGGGTTTTCAGGACCCTGGCTGTATGTGGTTTACAAGTAACTTAACTGAAATATCCTGTAAGTTAGGATTGCAATTTATTTTGATTTGTATTATTCATACTATTATAGAGGCATTTAACTTTCAAAGCCATAGTCTGAACAGTTTTCAAAACTTGAATCTGGGTGCATGGGTTTTCTATCAACCACCAACGTACCTTCTGTTTAATGAGTTCCAGTAGACTGGCTCCAAATTGGTCGCATCCACTGCTAAACTCATCATCAGGAAGATAAAGAGAAATCCCAATCCACTGACCCAGTCCGAGTACGCCATAGCCACCCAGGCTCCCCTCGTCTGGACTCCCATGTTCCTCCTACGAGACAAATGAATGGGACCTAATAGAGACAAAAGACTGGTGGAGGACTGAACTTTACTAGATCCCCCTGCACTTGAGGAGATGGTGTGACCGCAACATCCACATCTGAAACACTCGGAGCACAAATCTCTGAATGTTTGTATAAAGAAAGCAGATTCAGGAACATCAACCTCCTTTTGTTCCATTCAAAGGAGGCAATGACCTCAACTGAAAGTCTCAAGTATTGTCAGATTTGAGAAGGAAAAGCCATAAATTATGGTAAATGAATCTGATTTGGGAAGAATTTACAACAATATTATGATCGAGCATGGGGTGAAGCTAAATGTTTTGATGTGCACGCAGAAATGTCTAGAAATGTTTCCCCATAAACCGCAGCATTAGCATTTCTGTCAATGTCTTGAAGTTGTATTTTTACTCATGCTGAGAAAATGAACATCCACCCGGTACAAATAATTCAGTCCTGCAGCGGACAAAAGTCGTCTCGTACTTCCCCACTGGAGCAGAAAACCCCTCTGCAGGTTCAAAATGTAACTTTTCGCTCATCTATTATCCAAAATGTTCACGCAGATATGATGTCCAGTCCTGAAACAACGGTGAGGATGATGTCCACCAACTACAATTACCCAATGAATCACAGTCCGACAAGAAAAACAAGAGACAAAACCGGTTTAGGGCATTAAGAGGAACTAAAGTGTCAGTAACCGGTAAGGGTCGATTGCAACAAACGTAGAAACGTTGGAAACAAGAAACGAGATATTCCTGTAGTCCATGAAAACAACGCGTGCTGTTCGCACGGTCCGATTCTCTGCTCTGGAAAGTCTCGCGCTTTGACTCGCGCGCCAGCGGCATTGTTGCCAGATCTGAAGAGAATCAGGCAACCTGGTCTGAAAAAATAAAGTCTAATCGAAATAGACTACAACTGTTTTTAATTGATAAAGGTTTGGGGTTGTTTATAAATTATTGGGGAAATTATTACTGCTTATTTTCACCAAACAAGACAAAAACACATAGATTAAATAAAATCTAGATTAGGGACAGCTAAATTACAAACAACATATTTTTTTTATTAAATAATAGTAATTTTTGATTATCCATTTTAATAATTATGTAATTAATGGTTATTTTTGTATTTGCTTATAATAAGCGGACATGGCAACACCTGCTGGAGGTGAGCGCGCGCGTTGTTGACTGACGGGAGGACAGTGTCTTGAGAAAAGCTCTTCTCTGAGGTATTTTTAAAACTTTCAAATTTAAATGTCACTACAGCTCGCCGACCAACAAATCAAAAGAACTATGAATTGCTTGGTTGGAAGGGCTCGAGTCGATTTCAATTCATTGTAATTTGTTTCAATGAGACGCGCGGTTTCTCTAACCGCCAACTTTAGTCAAACAGCTCGAGGCGTATCAGGACAGGATTTGTGTACTTAAACCATGCCCTAAAAACTGTCCTAAACAGTACCAAAGGGTAATTTGTTTGGGGAATCAAATGGTGGAATAATTCATGCTGTGTAAAGATTCAGAATAACCTAGAATTTGTTCCTAAAGCTAAAAAAAAATAAAATAACATTTGCATTTTCACTTACCTTAATGAAATTAAACGTTTGAAACTCATAACCATCACTGCAATGCAATTTATGATATACTAAATGTGAGGTTCTGAAGCAGAAGTATGATAATACTGCCTCATAGTGGAGAACAGCTGCAAAGCAGGAGTTATGACTACATTTACACAAAACTATGGTCTAAACCAGGGGTTTTCAAACTTTCAAGGACCCCCAAATATGATGAACCTTTATGAGGGACCCCCTTCTTAAAATCCATCTATTTTTATGTACAAAAAAGTAAACTGTTAGATAAAGTGTGACATTATAAATACAACATTGTTTCCCCAACTTAAATTGGCTATTAATGTTGGATGTATAAACCAGAAGAACATTTTCAAGTAAAAATTATTTGTATAAGCAACTTTCACAATAAATGTATGCAAGCAGCTTACATACTGTGTTAAGAAAACTGCCTTATAACCCCAGTGAGCAAGTTACCTTTATTGCTCACGATAGTGAGAAAAACTCACTAGATACAAAGCAAACATATACAATTCTGGAATGTATACAACAAGAAGGAAGAGAAACATTTAGAAATTAAACCGTCAGAATATTCGGTAGACTTAATTCATTTTGCTTTGTCTTTTATCCTCTGAAACCTTCTGAGGACCCCAGTTTGAAAACCCATGGTTTAAACAAGCGGTAGGGGATGTTAATCCTGGAGAGCCACTCCCCTGCAGAGTTTAGCTCCAACCCTAATCAAACACACCTGAAGGTAATCAAGCTCTTCAGGATTACTAAAGTTACAGGCAGATGAATGTTTTATTTACAGGGTTGGAGCTGAACTCTGCAGGGCAGTGGCTCTCCAGGATCAACGTTCCCTACCACTGGTCTAAAGCAAGGGTTCTCAACTCTGGGGCTGGAGGTCCACTTTCCTTCAGAGTTTAGCTCCAAACATGATCAAACACACCTGCCTGTAACTTTCTAGAAAGCCTGCATACCTGGTCTTTCCTAAACCACCCCCTCCACCCTCAAATAGGGCATTATTTGAGGTGACAGACAGTAAGTGGTGTCCGAAACCATAGTAGACATAATCAAGTGCACTCATTCTAGCCCACACTGCACTGCAATAACAGCCAAAATACATTCAACAGCTTTCCGAATTCCCTTGCTCGTTTTCATTCACTCCTTCAAGTGAACTGTTTTAGTGGATACTGTAATAGTGATCGAGGGTTTAGGGGGCCATTTTGGATTCATCCTTGGTTACTAGCTTGTTCAGGAGTGTTAGAGTTGATGCTAAACTCTGCAGGAATGAGGCTCTTGAGTTGAGAATCCCTGGTCTAAACCTATAGTAATGGCAAAATAATGACAGAAAACCAATTCAACATTTAAAAACTTTATTTTCTGTTTAACATATTTTGATCTTCTCAAAGAAAAACTAACCCCATGTTCTGTACGTACCCACCTAATTTAAAACTCAAATGTTCAATGCTGAACTGATACAGGAAGGCAAACTACCTCTTTTTTAACTTTTACAATTCCTTCTTTTTAGATTTCACCATGTACCAAAGTTCATCATCAACCTTTATCTGTACATGTCTATAGTTGCATTTAATCACTTGAACATTAACATACCAACAATACATAGAAAACACTGTGGAAATATCCCACAGCCTGGTATGATGAGTGAAGTCAATGTAGGGGAAACATCCTCAGCCAGGCTCATATTCCTTTAGATGACTGAGTGGTGTAGATAGCCTGTGCTGTTTTTCCTATTAAGTGTTACATTAATGTCAACCAGGGCAGTTCTATTTTGTACAATTAAGGCATGTGAAACACCCAAAATGATGGACAGAACTCAAACCGGGACCAAAAATGTACATTATTTACAGGGTATCCAGTCCACATCTCACCCGGGAGCAAGACGGAAAAATGTTTAAATGTCTTTCTACAGACACACACACACACAAAGTCTCTCCTCACGCATGTACACATCAAGTCTGTCTGTGGGTCCCATTCTTTGGATGGACGAAAGAGAGGAAGTGAAAGAAGAAGAGTGGTGGTCTCTTGCTTAATCCAGTTCAACGACATCAGAAGATGTGTACTGGTGCGTGTGATGGCCCAAGCCAGGAAATACGTCCATCCTTTAAGAACAGAAAAACAGGATTAAATCAAAAGCACAAGAGTAAAATAGTTATCAATCTTGGGCTGATGCTTCTTACCTGCTTCGCTGCAGTTCAGTTGTTTCAACTTGCATCCATTAACTCCGATCTGTCAACAACTGCTGTAATAGTCTCAATTTCTCATTGTATTAACAGACAATCATGACAAGACTATGTCCTTGAGATTTAGTTCAAGTGAAGAAATGAGGAGAGTATACTTCAGTCCGTCTCCTCCTCTCCAAATATTCATCACATCTAGACTCCTCAATCCACAGCAGGGAAAGGAGTTTTTGAAGAAATGATTGATAGACGTGAGAATCTGCGTTTTCTCCGCACAGTAATCTTCTCAAAAAGGCATAAAGGTTTTTTTTTAAATCGAACATTCAAACTGAACACTTATTTGCAAATTCTGTAGGAATTTCCTTCATTTGATAGTGTTTCAGAGAGCAGTGGGGATTGCAGCTCTAGGATGCAGAAAACTCCATCCTTTTTGTTTGGATGAAATGGATCCACATATTCCCTCTGTCTCTCTGGGTGTAGCACTAAATGCAGCTGGTTGCCACTCCTTTCCATACTCCAGGATGGCATTTGAGTTAGTGCGGATATCCCCTCCGTGCTTGTTTTTCGTCTTTGTCTTTTTTTTTACAAAAATATAATCCAGTCAGAACAGAGTGTGAAATACATTTAAAGCCGGAATCTTCTTTTCTACAGATCAAGTACCATAATCTCTTCTGTTCTGATCCTCAGTCTCTTCCTATTCAGGTGAATACACATTTGATGCAAAACATCACATATTTCGATCCCAAAACCCATGTATTGGGGAGAGTGGGGATAGATTTTGTCTTTCAAAGAAACAAAAAATTACTGCTACACATTGCAATCCTTGGCTCTCAATGGCCCTGTATCAAGAGCGCAAGTAACGAGATGGAAAGACAATGGTTCCATCAAGATGTCAGGAGACAAACTCAATCTCCGGGTGATGTGAGAGTTCTGGAAGAGCACCAGCCGGAGACCGTAAGCTCAGAACAAGCCATGCGCTTCCCAGAATCTGACCTCAGATAATAGGCATATTCCGAATGGTGAGGCGTGTCCCATTTTACTCCGAGACACTCAAGCCTTTTTGTCAGATGCACTGGTATACATCGTTTGTTTTGGAATACATTCATTCATAATACAACATCCTCATGAGGCAAATAAAAAAAACCCTAACAAATAAAAACATTTTTCAAAAAATACAAGGTAGCAGCCTAGAAAGTGCTCCAACTGATAAAGTTTGAATACTTTGTATAGAACAGTAAAAAAATAATTCAATCATTCTTTTTCAACAGCAACGAAAAAGTAATAACTGACATACAGGATCACAGCGCCCTAAACAACAGAATCCACACGCGTGCACACAAACACACTTTCTGGACAGAAGGCAATAGTTCACATCGTGGACAGAGAATGAGTGATAGGGAAGAGATGTAATGTAAGTATAGTTTGTGGACAGACAACAGGAGCTTACATTTATACACAAAACAAACCCAGAGACCGCAGTTGCCCTCTTAGAACAGAGCCAAAAACAGCACCTCAGTCATGCTTTGAAACACTGGAGGGTAAAAACGCAATGCTTGACTATCCTATCCGCCTCTTTAAGAGCCTATGTAGAAAAAAAGCACAAACTTCTTCTGTCCATTTACACACACACACAATTCAGCACACATGCTCAATGAAGTACAAAATTGTGTTGAACAAAATAAAAGCATGGCATTTGTTTTATACAGGTTGGTAAGCAATAAAATTGTGCAGACTTCATCTCAAATATGCTCACACACACCCACACTGCAAAAATCCTCATAACTATCCTAATTTTTTTCTTTTTCTTTTTCGTTAAACAAGTGCAAATCTTCAAGTTTTCAAATTCATATTTTTATAGCTTTACCATGAACATAAAAATACAACAGTGTTTGTCTGTTAGGAGAGATGCTCAACTCGAATCTCCCTAAGAACGTTTCTCAACCGTGTTCGATACGGGCGGAAACCACTCCATTCCTACCTCTCGTATGTATACTCATACAAATATTCTACACATAATATATGCAACAATATATTCACACATTTTGCATTGTAAAAAAAAGGACAAAACTCCATTTCAAATATGAAAACATTAAAGTGCAATGGTTTAGGTAAGGTGCTTTACTGAAGGGAGGCGGAAGAGTAACTCCTCTTCACACCGAACCTCCCAACAACCTCCTTCTGCTCCTCTCACAGTGCAGAGTGAGAGAAGGAGGGAGAAAGAGAAAGAGAGGGGGCAAGGACAAATATTGCCCCACCCCTTCCCTCACTGAGCAGTGCACATTCCTCTGCTGATTTGCTCCAGGTTTAAGGCCTCAGGTAAACTCAAGTAGACGGGTTGGGTCAGTAATCCTCCACCTGCTCCAGCTCACCATTCCCCAGGAATGAGTAGCCTGCGGAGGTGGGAAACAGGAGAACAGAGGTTGAGAGGTCAGAGGGCTCACTTTCTACATGAAATTTCCCATCTGGGAATATACTAATGACTAATTCATAAACATTCCTTGAACTTTTTTCCCCTTGAAGCAGGTTAGAAAACACTTTTCAATAAGCATATCAGTAAACAGATCCTCCTCTCTAGATGAAGATCTCACTATGACCCAGACAGCAAGAATTTGACTAGGAGCCAGAGCGCAGATTAAAACAACAGTAGTTCCAAGGGTTATTCTGGGTAATGTATGCATGCTGATGGGTAAAGCTGAATGTAACCTAGCAGGGGTGCGTGAGTGTTTATGCAAGCGTGCACACTAACCGAGGATACTGGGGTCAGAGTGGAGCATCATGCTAGGCTTTTCTTCGTTTTCCTCCTGAGTGTCATACACACTGCTGCCCTTACTCATGTGAGCTGCCTGGAACATTGACTGAGGAGAAAAACCAGGAGACTTTAAAATACAACAATGGACACGCAAAGGGCAAGTGACACATCCAGATGTATGAAAATAATTACTGATATCTTTATTTTTAAGATTATTTTATGGCATTTCTACCTGCAGGGGGAAGTTCATGTTCAATCCAGAGACTTCCTTGGACAGCTGTGGAAAGATTTAGTACATTAAAGGGACAGTTCACCCAAAAATTGGCCCATGATGTACTTACCCTCAAGTCATCCTATGTGTATATGACTTTCTTCTTTCAGACGAATACAATCAGAGTTATATGCTTTGTAATGGAAGTAAATGGCTGATGAAGTCCATAAAAGTGCATCTATAAGGGCTGCACGATAAATTGCAATTAAACTGCGTGCAATTTTGCAATGGCTGCAATTATTTAAAGCACAGCTTTTCAGTGAAGCACGGCTGTGATCAGCTCTCACGCAAGGTACTCCAAATATGTGCCGCAGAAGTACAGTTGCGCACGTCATTCCAGGAAATCCCAATAAACATCATACTATCGTCGAGCTGAATAAACAGAAGATTGAAACGTTTTGATTGACTAAATGCTTCTCATGTTTGGAAAGATGTTTGGCGTGTGTTGCTTTTTCAAATGAAGCGTTAAAAGCGACTCAAATTCACAGTGATTTCAGATGGAGCAGCTTTTACTACTGATCACGGAGCAGTAATGCACTGACAAACTGCATAACATTTTTTATTTAAAAAAAAAAGCCAGCCTGTGTCACGATTTCCTGTTAATTCTGATTTATCAGGCATCTATCCATCAAGAGTGTTCCACATGGCTCCGGGGGTTAATAAGGCCTTCTGAAACGAATCAATGTGTGTAAAAAAAATATCCATATTCAAAACTTTAAAAACTAATAACTAGCTTCTGGCAGATGGCCGGTCAACTTAAGGCAAATGAGTAACCCCTGACGTGATATATGACGCAGGATTGTAAGAGTATCGCAAGCTTTGAAGCCTCTCGCTGATAGGGCTGGGCAACAAACTCAAGCCCCTCTTCTCTTATATCGGAATCCTCCGGCATTTCTCTTTAAAATTCTCGTTTTAGACTTCTAATTCTTGACCTGTGTTTTGTTTCTCTATTCTCTGTGCTTCTGCGTTTGTCAATACATCATGCGTCAGGTCAGGGGTTACTGTTTCGTCGTAAATCGATGGCCATCTGTCGGAAGCTAGTTATTGTAGTTTATAAAGTTTTAAATATGGATATTTTTCTTACACAAACGCATCACTTACAGAAAGCCTTCAGGAGCTGTGTGGAGCTCTTTTATGATGGATAGATGCACTTTTATGGACTTCAAAACAGAATCAGCCATTCACTGCTATTATAAAGCTTGGAAGAGCCAGGACATTTTTTTATATAACTCTGATTGTATTTGTCTGAAAGAAGAATGTCATATATAACTAAGATGACTTGAGGGTGAGTAAATCATGGTCTAATTAAACTTTTTGGGTGAACTAGCCTTTAAGACCATTGCATGCATGATTTCAACAACGAGAGACACAAACGAATAATTGACATTCAGAAACCTGCTGCTGTTGTCTCTGGTGGTTTGCTTTCTGTTTGGCACGGCGCTCCAGGAACTGCTTGGCAAACTCTTTGGCTTCAATGGTATCGCCCAGATAAATGCGGATAAAGTCATGTACTTCATATGGAGACTCCACCTCCTTCAGATATGCCACAATAGTGGGCACTACAGAAAGAAATAAGCATAAGAATGCTAATTTCAGTTCCTCTTGGAGTAGAGAGCAGAAAGAGAAGCAAACAACAAATGTGACTTACCATCGAGTGAAGAGGAGTTATTTGCAGAACTGTTGAGAGCATGGAGCATCTGTTCACACCAAGTGGTGAAACCATCCTGAGGTTTCATCCCCTGAAGAAGCTTCAGAAGCCTCTCCTCGTCATCAGTACGCTTACGCCGATTCAGCATGTACTGATCACTGAGAACACAGACACATTTAGGGTTAACACTGCATGTAAAAACAGGTTAAAATGGAGAGGTAAGTTGTGAGTGCAAATTTGTGTACCTGAGAGAGGGACTGCTGCGGCTGTTCTTCAGGCCAATGTTGCGATGGCTGGACTGGTTCTTCATAGCCTCGTCCACATACCCATAGCAGGGTTTCCACCTCCGAGCTTTCCTTCCATACTAGCTCCTGACCACATCCCAGCTGGCCCATCGTTCCACTGGCCCATTGTCAAACCTCCATGCTGATAGAAAACAAGCATGAAGAGTTAAAGTAGAAGAACTAATATAAGTAAGACATTCCCAAAAGAAAATGCTCAGAATGCACTAATTTCATCCTTCAGGAGCACTTAAGAAAAAACTAAACACCCCATACTATTTACCAGCCATTTATATGCAGTTTTAAACAGATTTCCACTGCTCATGCAATGTTTTACCCTTTGCTGCTGTGCTCTCTGCTGCTGCTGTTTGAGAAGTCTCTCTGCCTCCATCTCCAGGAGTCCCATGCTCTTTCCGGTACCTTTGCCCAGAGAGAGCGATCCTGCCTGGCTTCCACTCCACCCTGCGCCCCCCGACACGCTCTGCTGCTGGCTCTGCTGCAGAAACTTCATGATCAACTCCTGCTGCTGCCGGCACTGCTGTAAAACACAAACATACAAACGTGTTAGACATCTTAAACATTTCATAGTGCAACAGTCGTGGACCAGCATGTGAGAGGACGCTCACCTGTTTTCGTCTATATAGCTCCTCCTCATCTCTCCTTTTCTGTTCCTCCTGCTGCCGGCGCTTTTCCTCCCTCCGTTTCCTCTCCTCTTCTTCACGCTTCACCCTGAGTTCAGCTTCACGTCTCTCTTGCTGGATCTAACACATGGGCGGTGCACTCTCAATTAACAAAAGAGCAATATGAGTGAAGTTTTACACATTCAACATGAAATGTGACCTGCTAGATGAGCAAGTAATGGGTGGAAGTCACAGTCTTGCTTTTCACGCCAACGCTGGGATATGTATACAGGAGAATTTGCATAAACTAATATGGTAGTCGACTACTTCAACCACTAGTTGGCATTGTCAGAAGCCATCAAGTATGCAATAATGTCGTTCCATGTCAAAGGTGCAGCTGTTAAGGTTATAATGCTGTGTCAATTTACAACAGGTTATTTTGCCTATGTAAAATACAAAATGAAACCCGTTATGTTTTTACAATACATTTAAGCCGTAATTGTTGGAAAAATTGGGCTGTCAATAAATTAACTTTTTGACATTATTTTTTTTAGAATACATTACCCAAATTAATAGAGTACTTGTGGTTTATGTTATTGTTTTGACAAGTAACCGACTAGGAGAAATCAGTTGTTGTGCAACCGTGGCGTACAGTGCACGTTACATAAATGTCATCATCAGAATAGTACACACGCAGCCAGATTTTTTCCACAGTTGAAAATGCTCAGAATAAAAAGGATGATATGAAACAAGAATAGCAACAAACTACTGGAGATGTGTGTCAGTTAGTTAAGAAACAGTCACAACTGTAATTTAAAGAGTGCAAATCAGGGCTATCAAATTTAAAATTCTTTTGTGATTTTTCAGTTTAATGCAATTAACACAAAATCTGTTTTTTTCCATCAGCGTTTGGCTAGCATTACATTTTGGCCTGGTTTCACAGACAGGGCTTAGATTAAGCTAGGATTAGGTCTTAAATCAATTAGGATATTTAAGTAGCCTTTATAAATGTTCCTTAGAATGAAAACATTACTGGTGTGCATCTTGAGACAAAGCAATGGCATTAACATTAAGAAAGGCCAGTACAAGTTGCTTTCAATTAATACAGCTCAAACATGCACTTTAGTCTGGGACTAGCTTAAGCCTTGTCTGTGAAACCAGGGGTATGTGATGACAAGTCTTATTCATGCAAATGCTTTTAAACCATTCAAGCACAATTTTAGACATCATTGAAAACTTGATCAAAACAAGACCAGTAAAGTTTAGCAGGGCTGACTGCTTTACTACAGCATATGTTGAATGGCAATTTTGAAAAAAGGTTGAAGATTAAATAAGTTGCCTACTTTCTGCAAATGTTCAAGAGTTGGACCTGAGTGGAGTTACTCATGGTTAAGTCCCACAGACTGGTCTCACCACCTAAAAAGACAGAAAAGCCAATGGTATGAACAATAGGACATCACAAAATAAAGTGGCCTTTACAAAGCATCAATGCAGCTAGTGGTACCTGACTGCTGAGAAACTGAGGTAGGCATGTCCCACAAGGGCCCGGTGTCTGGCACTGACATGGACCTGTTCATCGCAGGCATCCCAGTCTCCCCACACCTGAGACAAACACATAGCTCACAATCACAAACCCAAAACACATGTATATACCTGGTCAGCTGATGCATTTATGGCAAGGGGTTGATACCTGTTTATGTGCTGAAATCTCATCTGAAGTTGTTGGTACAGGGCTGCAGTGGCAGCTTGTTCCAATTGTTTCTTCAACACCTCCTGGTCCATGTTCCCCTAAAGCAACAAAAGTAAAACTTTTTAGTCTGTTTTTCTATCCAGCTTTAATATTTTAAACTTTTTTTTTTTGGATAGTGGAGAACAGTAAGGATATGATGGTGAAGGACAGGGGGATATGGGTTTGGTAAGGAACCCTGAGAAGGGAATCAAATTGGGTTGCCCATAATGGTACCACGATATGTCAGAGCACTGCCCACAAGGTTATAGCTCCAACAACTACTTGAATATTTTATAAAAGCGATAAGCAACCTAAGGCTGTGCTTGATTTCACCATGGTTAAGGGTTTAAGAACAGGAGTTAAACAGTTGAGTTTTACAATTTTCGAATCCATTCAGCCGGTCTCCGGATCTGGCACATCTTAGCACCGATTATTGAATTAGATTAGACTGTTAGATTCGCTCAAAAAGACCAAAGAGTTTTGATATTTTTCCAATTTAAAACTTGATTCTTCTTTCGTTACATTGCGTACTAAGGAAAATGAAAAGTTGTGATTTTCTAGGCAGATATGGCTATTATCTATACTCTCATTCTCACGTAATAATCAAGGAACTTTGCTGCCGTACCATGGGCAAAATCGCAACTTTTCATTTTCTGTCAATCTTAGTAAAGTTTTAAATAGGAAAAATATTGAAACTCTTTGGTCATTTTTAAGCGAGATGCTAATGGTCTAATCAGATTCAATGATCTATGCTAATTTGGTCATGGTATACATGTCTTGATGTGGTGAAATCTTTATCGATACTGTTAATAATATTTAATAAGACAGTGAAGCAGCTTAGGTCTACTTGATCAACCATCCATCTTTTTCTTTTTTAAATCATGTTAAAATGTGAGTATCAAATATGATACAACAGGCTTTTAGAAACGTTTCTCTCAATCATCATTGAATTGCATTGCATTATTTGTTTTGCTTCCCATAATGATATTTATCTATATGTATTCTGTTATATTGTTATAAAGATCTCATTGATTAACATTACAAGCTATCTAGATCCATATTCTCCTATACCTTACTAAATGAGTAATACAATCCTGATCTATCAAATAGGAAGCTCAAAAAAACCTTTTTTCAGATTTTGTTGGTCCAATAAAGGTTCAACAAACAGTTCTATTTTAAAAATTCATTCAAATGATTTCATGTGTTAGATTTACAGGGTTAAAAAAGGTAAAATCTGTGACACAAAGCCCTGAGCGGCTTATTGATTATACATGGCACAAAGGTTCATGAGATCCTTGTGTGAATAATTCACTGTTCCTTACCAGAAGCGGGGGAGGGGAAGGGCCAGGAGAGAAAGGCACACGTCCCCACATCTTGATAACTTCACCCAAGGGCTGAAATCCCTCATCACAGCCACGTTTGACCAGCAGGTTCATGGCGAAATAACCCGCTTGAAACCACTCACACATCTCCACTGTAGTGAATGGACCTGAAAGAGAGACAACCATGACGGCTCATTATTTTACGACTTTAATAAAAAATAAAAAACCTCCACTTACGATCAATGATGTGGTAGTGAGCATTACCTTGAATCTCCTTGAGGGTCTTTGTAGAACCACTTCATTTGGATTCGTGGGACAGGGGCAGAGCGCTAGCAGAGTGTGGGAGAGTGTGTGAGGTGGAGTGAGTGTGTGTGGGTATTCGGTGTGTGTGAGTGTGTGCCATATTGATGTGGCTCTCCTGAAGAGCTTGAGTGAAACATTCCTCTTCAAGGGATGTGTCTTGCAGAGACGCCACCATCTTCTCAGCCTCCTTTAAAAGACAGATCTTTTTTACTTTGAGCTTCTATCATAAGAATGAAGAGCAACAAAATGAGCAAACACACACTGACCTGCTGAAGGTGCTTCATGCCATCCTCCTCCTCTGTGTCTCCCCTACTGTTGGAAGGTCAGTACCAACGGTTGAGGAGGAGAGGAGCTCTGCGTCTGAGGTGTGGTGCCAAGTGCTGGAGTTGCATCTATAAGAACAACAGCAGTCTTAGTGTGCTGCATTGCAAGTTATTGAAACAAAAGGAAAAAGGCTTAAAAGTGAAAGAGTGTGAATGCAAGGGAAAGGAAAAAGTACCTTCAGTTGGCTGGGGTGCAGGTTTGGAGGGAGGAGGGGCTATGTGTTTGGGAGTCTCTTGCTCTAAAGGGTGCAGAGAAGGAGGAGCACGCACAGCATGAGGAGATGTTGACTTCCTGTCTCCATCACACACAGCTGTTGGCTCACACTCTTCTGCTAAAATAAGAAGAGACAAATTTAGGAAACTGTAAAAAAAAAAAAAGTGAGAAAACATTTCAGCATGAAAAATTGAAGAAGCCATTGGTTAAATGTTAATCTTGGTAAGAGCAGGTCAGATGATGCAGAACAGAGGGCAACAGCAGCTTCCTGTTAAATGCTAGATCAAATCAAATGAGCTTCTAAAATATGCATTCTTTTACCTTTATCAGCAGGTCTGTCTGTCTTCTCCTGACTACCCTCGTCTTCCTCCTCCAGAGCCTCAAATTCCAGTTCCTGGTCTTCGGGGATTGCATCTCTGGAGCTTTTCTAAAGGGTCACACAAACCTCATTTAATCTATTTAACAGACATGTGCAAGAATACATCTTAAATTTAATTGAACACTTTCAAGTGTCACCCTGAAACACAAGCAAACCTTGAAGCACATGAAGGCTCCAGAAGAATCAAAGGTTCCCATCTCCCCCTCTTCTTCATCAGTGCACCACTCAGGCAGGCCATCTCGATCTTCCTCTCCTCCCTCACTTCCAGCCCTTCTTCGTCCTCCTTCTCCATCTCGAAGTCAAAGTCAAACTTCCACGGCGGCCGTCCCCACTAGCATGATCCCGCCAACCTGCTGAACGAGGACCCCGTCTAGATGAGAGAGAAGACAAGTTTTAAAAATAAATAAATAATATTTACTTCAATATTTAAATAAAGGAAAAATATAAAGTGACCGTACCCTCACGACGACCTCCGGCAATCCTCCAGCTTCCTCCAGGTTCTGCCCCTTCCTCTTCTTCCTGCTCCTCTCTGAGTGTACGCCAGTTATCACTGTCTGAGCGTGCATAGTCCTTCCTTCCTCCTGCTCCGCCGTCCTCAAATCCACCACGCCCACCATCACGCCTCACAGGCTTCTCAAAACGGCGCTCGCCTCTAAAACAGCAAATATCATTAATGATCAGCACAAGAGGACATGAACATCTCGCACTTACTCAAAGTTATTCTACATCAAAGTCTAAGGTTTATAATGCACGTTATAAACATTAGAGGTGCAACGATATTCAAACTTGAACTGAAAAACCACATACCAATCACGGTACTCTCATGGCGTATCGAAATTGTCTCTTGGCACTTTGTCTGGCATATTTAAATGTGTTTCTGGGAGTGCATTACAGTGTAAAGCATACCATTTCCTTTTGCCAGCAGGTGGCGCTATGACTGTAACAGAATATTGACATGTAAATGTCTTCAGGCCAGGAAGACTTATCAAACCTGTGAAGTTTGGGGAAGGTCAGACATTGTATGCCTGACAGCAGCTTCCGGTTTCATGGCAAAACATCCGACTTTGTCAGGCCGTCAGACACGCTCTTCAGCGAAAACTCAAGATCTTTTCAATTTGCATCGCAAAAGCCTAAAGATTACACTCCACAACTACGAAGACGATCCTATTAAAACTGTAGAAGGGGTTAGTTAAAGTATGAGGTCTGGAAATGCAGAGAAAATTAAAAATATCTAACTTCCTGTTGATTTTCAGATTTTGCTCACAGTGACTTTTTTGTAGGTATTAGGCTGTTATATGTGTGTACTGAATTTCATACTTGTATGTAAAACGTAGCGTGGACAGTGCTTAATGTAAATTTTGTAGGTGGTGCTATCGAGCCATTTTGACACACCTAATTCTGAAACCCATAACAGACAAAAATGTTCACCACTTCAGACGCGTGTGCAAAGTTTCATGATTTTTAGATCAGGTTTAAGCCCTCAAATGCGATTCATTTTAGAGAAGAAGAATAGACCAAGCAATTCCAATAGGGTACCCACACCATTGGTGCTTGGGCCCCTAATGAAAATATGAAGGCATGTTTAAAGATGTAGTACAACTTACTGAAACGTATCATATCTTGTGTAAATCTGTGTTCCGACAGCAGAAAGACATCAATAAAACAGCTCGTAAACAATGTCACACAGCATTTACCTCAGGCAAGTCATTCAGTGTCCACAGCTTGTTAGTTCACTAGAGAAATGAACTTTCACTAAACATATACACTATATTAGCCTATATATTCATTATATTTGAGTTTACCTGTTAGGTGATGACTTGATCATGTGATGCATGTTTAAATAAATCTCTCATGAAGATGATAAATAGCAACTGAATTTAGGCTAGGCTAGTTTGGGCTCTGTAGTATAATTATTATTGTAATGTGCAAGTAAGGGCAATATAGTTTATAGAGATTTTTTATCCTTAAAAGGTTGGGTAAGCAATGTTTAACAAATGTGTAGCCAATCAGCAATATGACGGTGGAGGAGAGAGAACTAGCAAGAGGAAGATTTGAAGAAAGACTGCTGCAAGTGAGATCCTGAGAGACATTACAAAGAGAAAAGCTCAAATATCACTGGAAAGTGAAGGAAAGAGCTTTAGGACCCGTTAATATTAGAAAAGCTTTCCAGCGCTTCAGAGAGCCAAGTGGGAAGGCCTGAAAACAGACGCAGAGTTTGCATTATTTCTGCTCCATATATGAGTAACACTGACTTCTAATGTCATTCTTTGTCTGGAGCTGCTGTGCTGTTGGCAACTAACTCTTGCTTATATTTACTTTTGTGTACTGTATCTTAATTTTGTGCTTACTTGTCGTTCGTTCGTTCATCATCATCATCTTTTTTTGTGAAGCATTTTGTTGCACTTCTGCTACGATAAATCGACATCCACTCTTGTATTGCATGTATAATGGAGGCTAGCTAGTGACAGTTGTGCAGGCAGGCTGATGACTGCTAGAGAATGCAGTGTTTACTGTTTAGCATCCTTGTTCATTGCACCCCCCTTGCATTTCACAGATCGGGGTTTAAGATCGACGCAGCAGTTAGGATTGGAGAGTGAGCTTTGGAGGCGGAGCCACGAAGAGAGGGGTGTGTTTGTTTGGGTTGATTTCAAACATCAACAATGTTCAGCAACGACTAAGAAATATCGCTTACCCCACCTGTAAGAAACGTTTAATTATAATTTAATTAATTTAAAAGACAGACAATTTGTTCAGTAAACCACTGCTTTTTTATGTTAAAGGGTTACTTCAGCGATTAGCATTAAAGGGTTACTTCAGCGATTAGCATTAAGCTTTGTATCAGTAGAAACCCGGAGTATATTCAAATTATCATACTTCCCCCCCTCATATGACCGTGAGACGAGAAAAATGTACTTTATTTCTGGAAAAATTCTTCCAATGACGCAAATATCGTCATTTTTCGTCATCGAGGAGTGTTTGGCCAGAGGATAAGACTACAGCCAGCAGGAGGCGCTGTTTCCTCATGTTTTCAACATCACACTCACAGCACTCGGCTCGCGGAGCTGCGGAGATTCATGTAAACGGAGTGGTGGAGACCAAAGTGAGTGTTTTAACTTTTAAACTTCCTATGAAAGTAAAGCTTCCAAAGACATGACCTGAACACGCGCCAGACTGATCACGCGCTGTGAATGCAGCTGCAGCCGCGAATCGCGATTACCTCAGCTCATGTGATGATTGTAATCCGATCCTGCTGCGTTTGTGCCGTGACGCTCAATCGGCTCACTCGCATTATATCGAACAGACACGTTCAGTTTTTAATTGTAGTGTCTCTAACTGAACTGATTTTCTGAAAATGAACGTGGTAGGCAAGTGATCCAGTAATCCTGTAGCCGACTAGCCGTGTTTCAGAGTGGGGCAGTGAAGCAGTGCGTTCTGGGAATTGTTGTCTTTCATCCCCATGAGACAAAAATAAATTTTCTGTGTTTTCTCAGTCTAGAAGGCACCAAATTAAAATAATTTCACATTTCTACTACATTAATGACCGAGTTTAAATACAGATTCATCTTCCCAGCGCTGAAGATAACATAAGCAATGTTAACATAAGCAATTTAACTTCCTTTAACATAAGCAATTTTCTGTTTAGTTTTCTCCCCTGCTGCACCCCAGACAGACTTTGAAGCCGAGGTACATACCGAACCGTCAGTTTTGTAACGTTACACCCCTAATAAACATTTTGATAGTCAGATAGATATGTGCATTGTATATTACACTTACAAATTACTGTAAAACCCACCTGTCATCCCAGCTCTGGCTACGGTGCATCTCTCGTCCTCGGCCAAACCCGACCTCTTCATCCACACTTCTTTGGTAGAATCCGCCTCTCCTCTGCCTCTCCTTCCGAAAAACAAACATATTATTAAGAAGTATTTTTAAATATTATTCCATTTTAAATATGATATAATATAAATTACATTAAATATACATTTATATACACAATACAATTATATATACACATATGAAATGTATTATATAGTATTTAATACTTTTTAAAAAAAATATTATATAATACATTTCTTGGGAAGAGGTGGAATGTGACCTTGACATTTCTTTGTAATTATAAAAAAAAAAAGTTAACTTATGTAGCTAGAAAGATCTTCACTGTAGTTAAACACAGACAAACAGACACACACACACAAAATCTATTTCATTTTACAATCATGTCTGTACAGAATTTTTTAAAATAAAGCAATCATGTAATTTCTGCACTTGCAACACAGAATTTAAAAAAAAAAATTGGCAGTGCTTAGAATTTTTTTCTGAGCACTCGCCCCATCAGCTAAACAAACTCACACCAATGGTCACAACCCACCTCGACCTCCTCGAGTGCTTCCACGCCCTCTAGCTACACCTGTTGGTACAGCTCCACCTCCTTTACCCATCAGCCTAAGCACAGCCACACTGTTCACAGACATGGAGAAGTTTCTCTGAAAGGTGAGAGAAATTAAATGAAAATATGACCAATATATTACATATTTACAATGAACAATATTACTCATGTCATCCAAAAAAATAAATGGATGAAATTAGATCCTTGTGACAATTATAAGACGCATCAGTGACTCACCTGCTCCTCCTCAGTCAGGGGCACCAAGGCCAACGGCTGCTGAGGTTCATCCTGCAGGATAGCAGCAAACTCCTTATCCTGCATGTCCTCAGGAATCTTAACACACAAATGAAATCTAAAGTTAAGTATGTAATGGCAAAACACTTATTGACTACTACAATGAATAGAATCTTGAGTTATACAGGCAACCTGTGCGCGAGTCCCTCACCTTGTTATCTTTGACATAAAGTGCTAACATCTCCTCGCGGCCATAGCGGTAGTCGGCCAACTTGGACTTTGGCATTGCAGGGGAAGGGGGAGGGGACGTCACACTCCCCCCTCTGGATAGTGCACGGAGCCTGAAGAAAGCAGACACTGTTGTGACTCATCACCCATTAACTTTAAACAAATAATTATTCTGGATTCAATATTGTGTAAAAGCAGAAAGTGAGAGGAGAAATTGATTTATTTTATTATTATCTAAATTTTAAAAAAATCACAAATTACACAGAAAAGGGAAACATCTGTTTCCTCCTGCTGACACTTTATAGGGGAAGTAAGCCAGGGAGAAAAAAAGAAAAACCACCCACACTAGAATGTTCATAAATTTACAGCACACTATGTCAATAAGAGGGGAAATCTGATTATCCAACACATTAAATGTGTTTAAAGGCGAGTTACTGGTTAGAGGGCTAGAATCTGAAACTGTTTCTTTAGGTAAGAGTTTATTTCCATAAATGGAGACTGCAAGAAAAAGCACATTCATTTGAAGTTGTACCATCTGATATGCATATATTACCATTCTGGACCGAAGTTAAGTGTCTCAGCAGTCATATTCTGTGTGTCCAGAGGGCTCAAGGTTTCTGTTATTAAATGTGAAAAATTAAAACATAACTGAGGTTCTGAGTATCATTTATCAATCAGCATACACACATCGAATTATTAATATTAAACAATACAATAAGCATTTTATAGGTAGGGGGAGTGCTTACCTTGTCCAAAGAACAGGACTGTAAAGGACCAGGATGAACGGGAGGGGACAGGAATGAGGTGGAACCTGTCAGAACCTGTACAGTGGTTCTGTTTGCTGAGGTGAACTTGGTAATTCTAAACTCTGTATCAATATTATAATAGCTGCCAGTTTTAGGGAGATAAAGGCTGATGAATATCTAGCCAGATATAAGAGCTCCAAAAGACGGCACACCACCCTAATGTGCCAGTAACATCAGATCTTAAAAAAAAAAAAGATTCAGCAAATTGAAAACACTTCAGAGAGAAAAACACACTATGATTAAGAACTTGTGGCAGCATCAATAACAGCGACTGCTGTTGGGAAAAAAAACGTTCAGGGCAATTTGCAATGCCGTAACTAACTATTGCTGGGTAACTCTCCTCTCAATTCTTGAGCTCTTATTTATATTCAGATTTTTTCAGAATTCTTTTTACATAGGCAAGCCTTCAGCTCCCAACTCCACACCTGCAGAAAAAAAAAATACAGTAAACGGACTGCTTATAGTGCAAAAATCATGCAATGCACGTTACATATGCTTGCTTAAAAAGACAACCCTGATAGTTATATTCAAATTATCAAATTAACTTTTGGTAGTTTACATGAAAGTTTAAGCAATGACAAGTTACAGTGTCTTGCAGTGAACTGTTGTACATCATATAAAACCAGTTTCAATAAAGTTTTCGCGATTGTTATTCATAAAGTTATGGCCTCATGTTAATGGACAGAGAACATGGAATATTTTTGCATTTAAAAACTAATTTAAAAATCACACCACTGTCAGTGTTTAATATTTTATACTAATACCATTATAGTAATTATTTACATTTTAAATTAGCATTTATTTTTTTTTAAATATCTTCTATTCACCTTTAAGTTGTGTCAGTTTTAGTCAGTACTTCAACTTAAGCTTAAATATTTTCAGTTCAACGTTTTTAAATTTTCATTTAAGTTTTTCCCATCTAATACATTCAGATATTTTCAGCTTTATTTCAACTGAACTGAGTTTTAGTATAAAAAAAACAAAACAAAAACCTTATCACAGGATTATTTGAAGAGATAGTTAAAAAATGTAAATTATTAGCCCATGATTTGCTCACCCTCAAGCCATCCTAGGTGTATATTACATAGTTCTTACTTCTACATTCTGAAGTAAAGCGATGAGTTTGTGTAACAAAAATATCCATATTTATGTTATAAAGTAAAATATCTAGCTTCCGCCATACAGCCTTCCGTTTTCAACTTACGAAAAAGCATAACTGACGTGATGCACTACATAAATGCTTTAAACTGAGGCACTACACTTTCTTTGTAAGTTGAATACGGAAGGCAGTTTGCGAGCTCGATATTTTACTTTATGTTAATGTGAATATTTTTCTTACAGAAACACATTGATTAGCTTCAGAAGGCCTTTATTAACCCCTGTGGATTACTTTAATAATGGGTGAATGCACTTTTTTGATCTTCAAATTGCCATTATAATGCATGGATTAGCCAGGGCATTTTTTTATATTACTCCGATTGTATTCATCTGCATTTCTGAAAGAAGATTGTAATTTACACATAGGATGCCTTGAGGAGAGTAAATTATGGGATAGTTTTTATTTTTGGATGAACTATCCCTTTAACTAAACAGCAAGAAAATATTGACCAGTTGCAGCAACCCAATTATAAACTTTAATGTTATATGTACAATATAACAAATTTTTACATTTGAAATGTAACCTACTGTTTTAACCACTTAATCCCAGATTTGTCACTGCTAAATGAGCAAAACTGCTCAGTTTTTCAAAAAGACACTAGTTGCAAACAATAAAATAACAGGCTATTTTCGAAGCAGTAAACAATTTAACAATAAAATCTACAATTCTAGAATGTGTATCAGCGTTACTGAGTTTTCCAACTGCTCACAAATGTGACCACCGACAAATATTGTTACCATGACTTATTTGAAACTTTAGTAGAGACTACAAATACGACAGTTATTGCTGTATTATGTAACGTTACATTTATCATGCACACGTTTAAGAATAGCAACAGAAATTAAACACCTTTGGTGATAAAACTATTTAGACAAGACGTAAAAATATGCACATAAAAGTCAGCACTTTCATTATAGATGAGAACTGTTAAAACATCAACAACTTTTGCTGATAGGATGAATAATTAAAAAAAAAAAACATTTTCCATGAGCCAAAAAGGGACTAAATAACAAACCGCAGTTATAGCTCAACATCCACAAACCTTCCGTGAGAACTTTTCAAACTACAATCATAACTCCACAAGCAACAGTCCCGCTCAACGCGACAAAAAACACTCGCCGCGCTGTTATACAACAAACACGGGTGAGACGCTTTCTAGTAAAGGTTAAGAAGTAATCTGTTTATAATCAGCGAAATAAGTCTGAGACGTTTTAAGAAGACCAAGAGCAGGAAACGCAGCGGTACCGTTTCAAATTTGCTGGCCCTCGCTGCAGGCCTTCACTACTCCACTCCGAGCCCTTGAACCATCTTATACAGTGCGATTAGCACTAATAACATAGATGTGTTATTACCACTAAAATGTGATTTCACCAACCAATGCACAATGCACGCTACCCATTGAGAAGTTCAAGATGTTTTAGCACGCACCTTTTCTGCGAGCCTGCTGGCCAGCTAGGCTAAACTAGCCAGCCACTGTTTTCTCCAGAGTTGGATCTTCTTTAAAGAACTCACTCCTTTTGCACGTATGTGCTCCGCAGTAACCGATGGTTTGAACTTGTATGTTTCCGTTTTGATCACTTGTCGTGTGTTAGTTTCGATGTTGAATTGAATATCTATTTTCCCCGTATCTGCAACGGTCGCAATGAGTTTTTCTGTCTCGCTCGGTCGTCTTGTTGTTTGTGTTTTACAAAAATGGCTGTTGGACATGAACCACATAAGAAATTCACCCAATGAACCGCGAGGTTCTTCTTCTTCTCTTTGATTGACGGCGGATAGAAAACTAAAATGGCGCATTACTGCCATCCACTGCTAGCGTGCTGCGGAATCCCTGGGTTGCGTATGTGAAATTATTATTATATATATATATATTTTTTTTTTTTTACATTATTTTATATATTTTTATCATTAACATGATATGGGTCATGGATTTTGTTGTATTATTACTTTATTTTTTATTAGCAAAACTACGATTAGGATAAACAAACAACATTACAGAGGGGAATAAATAAATACATTATAAAAAATGTGGGATGTTTTTAATGCTTT
Organism: Gobiocypris rarus; assembly: GCA_023029165.1. Taxonomy (NCBI): domain Eukaryota; kingdom Metazoa; phylum Chordata; class Actinopteri; order Cypriniformes; family Gobionidae; genus Gobiocypris; species Gobiocypris rarus. Next base: position 9,636,238 of record CM040922.1, read on the forward strand.
TTGATATGACGATAGAGTTTAAATTTAAGCCATGTTGCTTTAAAAAATATATAACTGCGGAATTTTAGAAAGGCTTACTGCGGCTGCCATATAACGAGTGGCTTTCAATAATAACAGCCATTTTTAAATGCTTTATTTGAACATTCAGTTTACAGTATATGGCACAACAAAATTGGAACATAATAATTAAGAAAACACGAACAACCAATAACATAGCTCGAAGCAGATGCAACTAAAAAAGTGAAGAAGAAAAAATGGAAAAAGGGCATTCAACAAATGAATAAGGACATTGAATAAAGTAAAAACAAAAACAAAATGTAGGCAGTGCAAATTGTACATGTTCTGAGATCTTTTTTTGCTGAGTGAGATTGAACTTTTAAGTAAATAATGTTTTCTCTTGTAATACTACAACATAGGTTTACAATTTGAAAATGTACATTTATGAATATAAAATATAGGCCTACATAGAAAGAGAATAAGGTTTATTATAAAGCAGGCATTAGAAAATCCGCTTTAAAAACAAAACAGATTTTCATTGAAAAACCTTGTAAGATAGTAGTCTACTTGACATAAACAAACGAACATCTTTCCAAAGCACGACCAAAACAATGAAGAAGAGAAAAGTGGTGTCGGGGAGTATCATTGTCATTCTGACAAATTTAAAATCAGATTCAATTTTTTTTTTTGTTAAGAAAATGTTAGACAGGGTCAATGTTATGGAGTAATTTAAATAATAACCAATAAATAATGCAGAACCGCAGACGCAGAGCCAACGTCACAGCAATGTGAGGCCAGCTATCTCAGACCGGTGAAGATCTTTGAAACAGCGCCACCCGATGGTGAGTGGAGCGAACTGCATGAGTGGAGCGTCAGGTGAGCGGCGAGCAGTTATTTGACTATCATTGCAGTATGGAAAATGAGCACACCCGGACACTTCGTAATGAGTTATTCAAAGGAGATATCTAATGAGAGCGGTGTTTCATTTTTAATGTAATGGATCACCGGACTGTTTTGCAGGTGTTTCTCCACTTTCTGCTCGTGACTGTGCGCTCAGAAGTGCAGAAAGATTTTTCAGAAGAATGTCGTGAATTTATGTATATGGGCACCGCCCCACGGGGTCTGGAGAACCGGTCACTTAAAAAGATCTGTCAGCTATATAACGGTAAGCCTCGGTATGTCACTCTGTACGATGTGGTGGATCACATCCCGGTGTATTCTGCGTACACTTTCAAACGCTCCGACGGCTCCAAGAAGGTCGATGTTCCTTGGATGTACGAGCCTCAGGTAATCAACAGTTTAGTAAAGTCAAACTTAGGTTTTAATCACTGTAATCAATAGCTTAAGGCATAAATAAGGCACATTGTTGGTTGAGCAATTCTTTTCAACACCCTCCTGAAATAAATAAATAATAATAATAATATTAATAATAATAGAAACCAGCTAAAACTGGTGGTTCTAGTCTTATCTGGTCTCCCAGCCTGGTCTGTTGGCTGGTTTTAGAAGAGCTTTGGATACACAACAGAGAGAAAAATATGTCATTTGTCACCCTTAAAGTACCCTTAAAAGGGCATCTTTGTACCTTTTTCTCCACAAAAAGTTTCATAGTAGTACCTCAAGGTATTTGTACTTTAAGGTACTAATACAGTATGCACTTTTTAGGAGTTAAAAAAGTACAAATATGTCCTTTTAATGGTACTGCCCCAGTGACAAGCTGTTGTACCCCTAAAGGTACAACTTTTTTCTCTGTGTGTATTCTGGTAGTCAGACTGCCGAACAGCTAAATCAGTGGACCAATTTAGCTAAAACCAGGAGCCAACCATCTTAGACTGGTTCAAGCTGTACTTTGTACCAGTAGGGTAAGTTGATTTGCCTGACCAGATGAAAAGTGCCACCTTTACGATCAAACAATCTTAAGCTGGTTGTAGATATTTTTCCAAATGGTAAATATTTTTACGTACCTACTATTTAAATACTTTTTTTTCCCTACGTATATAGGCTATTCACTTGTTTCTCTACTCACACAGCTCTCCACAATTTCGGCCTCTGGTGAGATGCAGCCATTCCCCTCAAATGTCCATGATAGTTTTTCAGACACCCAGGCCATATTGGAAGACTACTCGAACACTGTTGATTTGGCGAGGCCATTTGAACCCGATGAGCATCAGGCTCACCCGATGACAAGGCAGCCACATACACCTAACCAATGTGGTCCCACAGGTCCGCGAGTTCAACATTGGCCACTGGAAGCGACAAGAGCACATCGTCCGCCGTCGACTCAACAACTACTGCGCGATGCGGCATACATAGTCACTGGGGTCACCATATCTGGTAGGATGATCCGTAGATACAACATCGACCAGTGGCTGTTCCTACCTACCTGTGGTCGGCATACTGCTGCGTAGACTACGATCACAATGCCCCGTTTGATGAACGATCCAAATTCCCGGCCTTCGCATCCCATGGCCTCAATGAGAAAGGAGGAACGGAGGTCGTAGATGTCTGTGCGGGAACTGGAAGAGTTTTGAAGAGGACCACCTTTGTGGACAAGAGGTTTCAGATTTTCTTTGAGAATTGTGAGCCTAACAATGTCATAAAGACAGGCCAGACTTAGGCGTCTTCATCTTACTTGTTTATTCTGTTGATCCCTTAACTCATTAACACATTTTCATGTCTTTCAACTATACGATACCATTCAAAAGTTTGGGGTAATTAAGATTTTGGTTTTGAATGAAGTCTATTATGTTCACCAAGGCTGCATTTATTGGATCAAATATTCAGTAAAACAGTAATTCATGAAATATTAATACAATTGAAAATATCCTGCTATTCCTTTGCCATCCAAAGCTGAATGTTCAGCATCATTACTCCCAGTCTTCAGTGTCCTTCAGAAATCATTCTAATATGCTGATGTGCTGCTTAAGAACCATTTCTTATTATTATCTTTAATAACATGTCGTTACTGTCACTTTTGATCAATGTGATGTATCCTTGCTGAATAAAAAGAAAACAAAAACTTAATGACCCCAAACTTTTGAACAGTGCTCCATAGAAAAAAGCAACACATTGATCTAAACTTAAAGAACCTATAATGTAGTTTGGTGTTGCAAGGAACCATTGAAGTACCTTTATTTTTAAGAGTGTACTGTAGAAAACTAGCATCGGGCCCTGAGGAATACGGTGTTAGATGCATTTTACTTAATTGTGTATGTTAAGGATATATAATATAGAATTCTATATATATAATTGGATATAGCACTATTTGATCCTTTGTTGTTTCATTTGAAGGGTATAATCTGTATTCGTTTCTCTTAGCATGACTGGTCGAATGAAGATTTTAGTTTCAGAAATATTTTATTTCTTCAAATTAAGAATATTTATCCACGCGAGGACAGAAAATAGTGATAAAATGAGAGAGATTTAATGACTATAATCATCTGGGACCTCAGGAGTTTTATTAGGTCCATTAACTTCTTTATGAAACTGCAACAACTAATCTTTTCTCACTTGGTAAGCATGTTTATGGCAATTTATCTGAATACTGTAACTCTTCTAAAATAAAAATCGACCACTTAATCTTCTCTCAGTGCCTGCAGTCTGTCAATAACCAATATAAAAACATAAAAACTTGGGTCTACAAATAAAGCTGATAAACTCCTATTGCTTGATCAATTTAATATGTACACGGTCTACTGATTCTATTAAAAGTCAAAAGTTGCTTTTGTGTGTGTATGTAAGATAAACAATGATATGAATATGAGATAGCTTGTGAAATATCAGATAAACAAATAAAAGGAGGTGAACGGAGCCCCATTTCTTCCTAAGCCCTTGTTCACACAGGACACAGACTCCATACAGACAGGATTATCTCTGTATTAATTTTTCTTCACCTTCTTCACACTCTATTGAGGACTGTTTGTTCTTTCACGATGGGGACTGTAGAATAACCTGATTTACATTTGATAATACAGCCATACAAGTCACCGATAAAGACAATAGCTCTACAGAGGACCTGCACACATTATTCTGGGAATATGTGATACAGTTCCAGCACAGTATTTGCCTGAACCATTATGTCTATCCATCATTTGAAAGATTAATCCTTCCAAAGAAAGCTACTGGGTAATAAAAGAGAAAAAATAGGATGACTATTACTTTTGACTAACTGCTTTCTACATACTGCACAATGAATCTCTTATTTATATCATGTCTATTCTTCGTTTAATGAGAGGATTCACAAGTGTGCAGAAGTCAGCACTGAAAAAAAGTGTTTTGAGCAGCAAGTAGATTCTGACTACATTAAACACCTCTGATTGGCCATTGCATTCAAGAAATCAACAGACATGTGTGTGATTGGCTACATTTCTTAACACTGTAAAAACACGTTGGAAATGGAAGCCTTAGGCGCTCTTCAGAACACAAATACGCACTGGAGCGTTCAGCCAAATATGTTTCTGCCAAATCAGATGGGGCTGCCTTATTCCCTGGGGCTCTGAGCATCTGAGCATCTGAGCCCACTTTTAGTAGCCTATGAAAGTATATGTTTAAGTGTACTATAAGTGTAAACTTTATGTGCACAACTAGGATTCTCATTAGCACTGCATCTGTACTACAAGTGAACTTATAAGTATACTAGAAGTTTACAATTTAATACAAGTCGTAAATGTTTTAGTTTATGAAAGTACACTTTCAAGCATACTCTACTTTTATTAGTTTAAACTGCAAGTATACTTAAGTTTAAGTAAGTTTTCTTTAAATGAATATAACATTACACTTATAGTTTACTATTTATTATTATTTTTGCACTTTCAGTATGTTCAAATGTAGATATACATTTTTTTATACTTGAAATATACCTTTAACTATACTTTAACTAATTTTAAAAACATTTCCTAAGCTTCACAGTTGTTTCCTCTTCATGGGGTTGACATGTCATTTAGTAACATTAGGCAGTGATCTTCTATCACTTGTTTCAGCTTCTTTTTGTGTTTTGATCAGGAGATTCTTTAATAGAAGAGCGCCCCGTACCGTATAACAGTGAAAACATGGATACAATTCAGTCAATGGTGGGGAAAGAGTAAAATATTCCTATGTTCACTACCAGTGGACCAGCCCACACAAATATATCTGTTTTATATCAATATATTAAAATCAATATTTTCGAACAATGTAAGTTTAATAAGACTCATGTTAAACTATGTTTTAAAAATATATATTTAATAGCTACTCAATCAAAAGATTAAACACAATTACAAGCCAAGTGTACTTTGAATACTTAATTATAAGAATATCTCAATCAAAAGATTGATTACAAGTATAGGCCAAATATATTTTTCAGACAGTCAAGTATACTTAAGTGCCATTTTAGGTATATTTCTGAGAAGTATATAAAAATTAGACTGAAAGTATATGCTTATTTTTTAGTTTAAAAGAAGTATACTAGAAAGCTTGAATAAACGTCTTTTTCGTAAGGGTTACATTATTTTCCTTGAGCTAAAATAGCAACGTAAAAATGTATCAAAATGTTACAGTGTCGTATCCTAGTTCAATGTAAAGCTATGTGTGAAGCTGTTTTGCTCTTCTCTTTTAGGCAAAGTCTCACCAGTTCTGTTTTGCTTATCTAATCAATGCTATTCAAGGGAACCAGCTTCAACCTCCTCTCACTTGCTCACTCTACCAAAGAAACACTTGAGTAAGACCTTCGAGAAGTTCCTTCGACTAAAATGCATCCCTCAGTCATCCTTCTGACCCTTGCTATCACAATGTGGCTCTCCGAACACTGGGGAACTGCAACCGTGGTTGAAGACTTCAACCATGTTGAGAGATGCAAGGACTCTCTGTATATGGGCACCCCACCGGCTTCAGAGATGACAGGCTCAAGAAGATCTGCCAGCGATCGCTGACAAACCCAGATCGTGACCCTCTCGACCCCCAAAACCGCATCCCAGTTTACTCGCGTACACCTTCAAGAAAACAGAAGGCGATCGCCGTGTGGACTACCCCTGGATGTATGAGCCTCAGGTATGAATCACTAGTGCTGGGTAGATTACTTACAAGTTGTAGTCCATTACTGAATACAACTTGAGAATTTAAGTAGGTAATGAAATGGACCACTTTTTGATTACTTTTTAATTACTTTTGACAACTCATTTATCGCATTAATTTGAACAGGATACTTCTGAAGAGAAAGAAAATATATTCTCTTATCAACAACATGAAGTACATTAAAAATGACATATACGCCAGGGCTTCCCAAACTGGGTTGTGTGAAAGAACTGCAGGGGTTTCATATATGATGAAAAGCTAATAACTAATTCAAAATCTTAAAATGTTCAATTAAAAGAAATACATAATTTAAAAATGAAAACAGTTAAAAAAAACACAAAAAAAACTAAACACAAATGGTAAAATTTTCTTATTTGTTTATCCTGTAATTACACCTGACTAGTGTCTGGTCTGTGAGTGCATATCATCATCATATACATAATTCACCTGCTATATTGCAAGAAGAACCCGATTTTTCATATTTTTCACAGAAAAATATACCAGGATAACCTTGCTTGCGGCTCCCTTGCTTCAGAGCAAGGTTAATGATATGCTAAAGCCTGCCAGCATGTTGACGTGATTGGTTAAAAGGTAGATTGTGATGTAAGAAACACCAGCGATTTCAAACCACCTTTTTGAGACATTGGATGCGCCTGAAATCGCATACTTATTTACTCCACTACCGCTTAAAAAGTACATTCTATAGCCTATAGTATAGATATGTGTAGTCAGGGATGTCGGCAGGGTTTAAAACCAGTACTGATTACCAGGGCCCCAAGGGGGGAGAGGGTCCTTGAAAAGTCTGGAATATATTTTATATAACTAGGTTAGGGAACATGGGCCTATCAGGATCTTTTAGGGAAATTAGGATCTTGTGCTTCGCCCCTGTATGAATGTAATCTGGACTAATACATTCACCATGTTGTCATTATCATGTGACTTACCAAAGTGAGTATTCACTCCTTTGGCCTCATGGGATAGTAAAGTGTCCATCGTACACACACTTCAGAATCTTGCCGGAAGAAGTAGGTCATCTGGGAACGTTTTACTTACTCTTTAATGAGAATTGAGGCATAATTATTTTGTCACATAATGTATTTCACATACTAGGCTATAGCCTTCTGTAGGAATATGCCATTTTAGATGCAGCCTGTCTTTGGTTCACTGCAGTTTTAAGGTGAAAATGATTTTGTCTGAAAGCATATTAAAAACACTACATACAAACAACATTACAAATATCTTTAAGGATATTAACGCACCCTTAAGGGAAAGGGTGCCATTCCAGTGACACCTTTTGTACCTTTTTCTTTCTGAGAGTGTGAGGAATGGCTTTCATTGTTATGATATTAATGATGTGGTGACCTACTTCCCAGCTTGCAGAGCTTGACGGGAATGGGAACATGTTGCCGTTCCCCACCGGATATTTACACATGAAGTTTGAGGACAGTCAGGCGGTTTTGGATGACTTCTCCGACGTGGTTCTGTACGAGCGAGGCCACCTGAATCCAGACCAGCACCAGTCAGACCCCCAGGACCGAGCGGCTACCTACACGCTCACCAACGTCGTGCCAGAAATCCGCGAGTTCAACATCGGTCCATGGCGCCAACACGAAGAGCGCATCCGCGTGCGACTCAACAACTTCTGCAGGGGCACAGCCTATATCGTAACTGGGGTTACCACTACCGGAAACATGATCCGACGCAACAACCAGGACCGTGTTGGCATCCCTGAAGATGTGTGGTCTGCCTACTGCTGCACCGATTACGACCGGAACGCGCCTCACAACGTGCGCGTCCGCTTCCCGACAAGCGGCCCTCGCCAAGAACGCAAAGGAGGGAAACACAGTCCAAGAGCTCTCAGTGCTGGAACTGGAGAACTACCTGACAAACAGAATGGCCGTAGACAAGAACTTCCAGCTGTTCTATGATAACTGCATCTCACCTTCACCTCTTCCTCCCTACCTTCATCATACCAACTGACCCGACCTGCCTTCAACTTAAAGCTTTGGTTGTGGTTTCGTTTTTCTTGCTTTCTTCTTTCCTGTAGCTTCTCTGTGTTTCTTTATAGAAAAAAAGAGATGAAATAACAACTAAATGTAACAATCTGCAGAACGTTACATTTAGTGGTTCTAATATTATACACTAACGTTCAAAAGTTTGGGGTCAGTAAGATTTTTATTTATTTTTTATAAATTAATATTTTTAATCAGTAAAGATAGTACATTGGTCAAACGTGTCAGTAAATACATTTATAATAATTAATATTTAAATAAATGTTGTTGATTTGATTCATCAATGAATCCTGAAAAAAAGTATCACGATTTCCAGAAAATCTTAAGCAGCACAACTCTTGACAACTCCTGTGATCTCTCTGCTTATTTTGTTGCTTTTATCTTAACATTAATCGTCCTATATAATCGTGACAAAGTGCCTCAGTTTGCATATGCTACATAATTCACTGACACCACCTGAAGTTCTGTTAGTTTTTTTAAGGATGGACAGATGGTATAAACCAGGTGTGTGAAAACAGAAAAGCTGACATCACATTTTCCATCCTTGTTGTTTCAGTATAACATTCCTGATACAAACCAATAAAAACCTAAGGACAATTCTAGTCGAGTTTAATCATTACCCCCGCTTGATCACAATTTTATATCAGGAATAATTTTCAGTAACAGACACTGAATCAAATCGATATAACATTGTGAGAAACAGGGAGAGAAAGAGTTATGAACAGAATGATAATCTCATTATGATCTCTTTACATCAGATATTCAAAAACACTGTGAAATTGTCTGTCTCTCTTTCATCATTGTTCAGTTGATCAGTTTATATAGGATTGAAAAATGTATTTGGCAGTTCTAGACAGTCCAAATTTTAGTCATCATTCTAAGGATGAAAAATAATGGCATGAGGAAATGTGAAGAGTAGATGAATTTGAAGATACAGATACATGTTTTTCAGTGACAGTGGTTTATAGAGGGCCTTGAAACCTAGAAATTGTCATATAAGAACATCTGCCCACATCTTGCTGTTATGACCTAAACAATTCCATGGTGATATACACTGATCAGGCATAACATTAGATTATAACATTATGATAATATTATATTGGATCCCCTTTTGCTGTCAAAACAGCCCTTACCTATCAAGGCATGGACTCCACTAGACCCTGCCGGTGTGCTGTGGTATCTGGCACCAAGATGTTAGCAGCAGATCCTTTAAGTCCTGTAAGTTGCGAGGTGGGGCTTCCATGGATTTCACTTGTTTGTTCAGCACATCCCACAGATGCTCCATTGGATTGAGATCTGGGGAATTTGGAGGCCAAGTCAACACCTCAAACTCGTTGTGCTCCTCAAAGCATTCCTGAACCATTTATGCTTTGTGGCAGGGCACGGTCATCATGATTTTGCCAAGTAAGACATATTTTGTTGATCCTGGAGCAACATTCATGTTTGAAAATGTAGTCCTAACCATATCCCTACCTAATCCTACCCATAACTTATCCCCCAAAATTCAGAGGAAAATGATAGGTGAATAACACTGATGTAGAAGCACCTAACCCTGGTAAGCCTAAACTTGACATAAACTGTAAACTTGTCCTTCAAATTTGATTGGTTGATGGGAATGTTGATCTAATATATCCCACCCTAACAGGTGCCATGATGAAGAGATAATCAGTGTTATGGTAATGTTATGCCTGATCTGTGTATATATTCCATGGCTGCCTAAATAACTATATATGAACAATCTAGATTTCATCTTTGAAGTTGCATAAACAGCTTCCTACACTTAAAAAATGGGTATGTAAGGAATCACAGCCCTTACTGAAAGTGCACAATTATTCACAGGTCACATAGGACGAGTCTTTAATGATTGACCACTGCAAACTAATACCATATGATGGAGATAAGCAAATTCGTAGGATATTCCTTTCATTTCTTAAAACTGTAATCTAATCTCAGAGAGACACAAATGAGGAAGGATATGCAAATGAAGAGAATAAGCCTTAACTCTCTCTCTCTCTCTCTCTCTCTCTCTCTCTCTCTCTCTCTCTCTCTCTCTCTCTCTCTCTCTCTCTCTCTCTCTCTCTCTACATATTCTCCTTTGTATTTCTTTCTGTAAATTGTCTTTGGTTAAAAGTATTACTGGCAGTTGTAATTTTGCATCTGTTCATAGTGCCAGCAATGGTGAATAAACTCAAGGGAATACAAATATGATTCTTTCTCTCTTAGCTGCTGGTTTCTGTGCAAGATGGGAATACTATGGAGTCATTTCCTGCTATTGAAGACTTTGCACATGTGGCCCAATGTAAATGATCAAAGTCCCCTGATCCCAGATCAGGAAACCTCACTGACAAATCAGATGCCTTCTGATGCCTCAGGCCAGGGACTTTAACACATGTCCCTCAGCCTAAAATCAACATGGGGTCCAAATATACAACATCCAAGCTGCAATAAGGTGTTCAGAAGGCACAAGTGCTAAGGAAGACCACAGGGCCCGACCCATAATCCATGCTTGAGTAGGGCAACCTAACTCTACAGCTGTGACCAAACGATGCATGGGTGGCTGTAATTCAGTATTTGTACACTAGATGATGCTGCCGTCAAACAACAAAATAAACCCTAATCTTGACGTTCTTCCAGTTAAAAGAAACATTCTTGAATAATTGTTTTAATAAACAGGCCTATATAAAAACCTATTAAATAATCGTCTAAGCTGTTTTTTCCCCATAAAAAAACCTATGATTTAATATATTTGTTTATAATTGTAGCCTATTTACTTATACTGTCAGCTAATATAATGCTTCTAGGAAAGTTTACCAAGTTTGCCCTCAAACGTGAGATCACTGTCGTCACAGGATTGTAGACTGAAAGTATATTGAGCAACACACTGACTGCAAACAGCGCAGACAGAACGCGCTGGAATACTATCAAGGACTCACGAGGGTCATGTAGGAGTCATGTAGTGCACTAGGCCTATGTGTTGAGCTGAACACAGTGCACAGTCTGCAGATTGTGCATAAAGGAGCATAAAAGTCGGATTTAAGAACATTATGCATCGTAAAAATGCAGCTTGCGGATGCAAACGTTTCCAGGTAAGATTTTTCCGGTGGAGCTAAATTAAAACAAAAACAACAACAAAAAATTGTTATATTGCAATAATATTCACGTTTGTAGTGCCATGTTGGTCAAACAATAATAGCTGCATTTAAGTATTAGTCCCTTGTTAGTTAACAAGTATTATATTTTATAGTTTATAATATAGGCCTAAAAACTAGGCTATTTTATTTTATCATTTAGATATGTTTTGTGATATATTGTCATTCAAAAGTTTGAGCTATGTAAGATTTTAAATTAGAGAAATGAATAGGCCTACTTTTATTGAGCAAGGACGCTTTGATCCGCATTGAATTGATCCACAGTGACAGTAAGGCCATTTATAGTGCTACAAAAGATTTCTATTTCACAAAAAAATGCTGTTCTTTTGACCTTCCTATTCAACAAAGAATCCTGAAAAAATGTATCACAGTTTCCACAAAACTAGGATCTGTTTTCCAAATGAATGAGTCTGTTCACTGAGTCTGTTTGAACGAGAAATTAAACGAACAAGGCGTATTGTGTTAGTGAAGGAACTGAACCAGCTGATGACTGATGATATTTACAAACACATTTTTTGAAAGCTTTATAAAAGTAATACTAAAAAAGCCCCAAAAATGGAGGAAAATTCAATAATTCGCTCATATTGCACAAAGTAATTTGGTGTGTTCGACTTGAAGCGACACTGCGCACACTGATCGGTGTATGACATCAAAGTAGCGCGAGAGTGATTCGAAAGCATATCGCTCTCGCGGTACTTTGATGTCATTCAACGATCGATCTGCTCCGCTGCAGGAAGTGATTCAATGAGTGAAACTTTTTGGTTGGCATATACCGATTCTAAAGATTCGTATCGCTTGTGAATTAAACCCATCAACACTACGCTGTACTTCCTTCCCCGTTCGGCTACAATGCTTAAAGAGTGGCTGCGTCAAGCTACTTAGAGCAGCGACCCCGGTATGAACAGTGACAGTGACAGAGACAGAGAATGATGATGACAGAGATGACTAGGACATGCAGAAGCTTTTATCCTGGAGATAAAGAAACGAAGACTAGTCAGAGGTGCTACGATACACCAATGAATCCTGGGGAATGTAGTATTTGACCTTAACTATGTAAAATGTGTAAAGAAATGTGCCTCTTTAATACAATGATTATATGTTCGGCCTGTCCGTTGGTAGCGTGGCTGAGCGGTCTAAGGCGCTGGATTT